>CM042750.1:33096633-33158110 GCA_022496165.2 Catalaphyllia jardinei | reverse complement strand
AGATCTATAAACAAACGATGCTACCAATCTTTGATTACGGATGTTCTGTTTGGATGGAATGTTGAAATTCAATGATACACAGCCTAGAGAGGCTCCAAAATCAGGTTATGTACACCATACTCAAAGCTAATAGCACTTCAAGCACTCAGAGCATCAGATCTAAATAGGGACTTTTAACATTAAAGAATCGAAGGCGTTTTCTGAGATTTCAGTTGGTCTATAAAATCTCATCAATGTCCAAACCAACTATATGGCTATCTACCTCAGCAATCAAGTTTGCACAGGAGAGGTCTCAGAGACAACACTACGCTACATTTACCAAAAGCAAATAGCGGTACAACAGTTGGACAGAAAACTTTTCAATATGCTGCAGCAATGGATTGGAACAATTTACCAAAATCGATAAGATCAACTACAACCTTTTTATCATTCAAAGCAGCCTTATATAGTTTTTTTGCAAAAATTGGACGAATCAAGTCATAGATGCACAGTAAATTAAAATTGTATTTCCTATTGCTATCCCTTTTTATCTGTTAAGATAATATTTTAATAGTTGTTTTTGATTGTATGTGATATGATTATATTTTAACCATTATCATTTTTATGTAGTTCAAAATTTTATATTTATCTGCTGATGTATTAATACCAGTTTGTTTTTGACAAACTGATACATTTTTAACAGTTTAAATAAAGTTATTATTATTATTATTACATTACATCCTCATTTTTTCTAACCCTCTCAGGTGTTTCACTGTGTCCATTTCGAGTGTCCAGCCAATCAGAAAGAACCTAGTATCTGCGGCAGTGACAGAACAGACAGCTCTGAGAACAGCGTCATATCAGATACTACAATCAGCTCGATAATGTGATCATTGACAATATTCCTCATGTGTTTTACTATAGTATAACTAGAGAACAGGACACATGTAACTTTTTAACTACAAATAGTTCATAATCAGCTTGTTGACATTGCCATTTATGTACTACTTACAATAATTATCATTATAATAACATAAATTCAGCTTCAATTTTGTCAAAAAAATAGAATTCAAATTCACTACAGGACAAATTTCAAATAAACAGGTGGGGTATGTGTAAGCTTAGTAGTATCTTGTCAGTTGAAATTATCATTGTTGTTGTATTATTATTAAGGAGAGTATAAACATGAAGTGCGTTGCATATGACTCTTAATGTACAAGTACATAGAAAAACTTGTTTAGACTGATATTATTCTTTGTTGTGTCCCTAAAGTGGAACTATGTTCAAAATTTTACCTCTTGACTTTTTACTACATGTATCACATAGAATTCCATGAAAGAATAAAAACGCTGTTTACCATTTGTAAAAATCTGTGTTAGTTCCAGAGATATTTAAATTAAAAATTTTTGTAAAATATGCTAAAATGAGATGACTGATGACACCATACATTCAACCCAATATTATATTAAGTATATATTAAACAGAGCTATCTTGGCCAATTTGCAACACAGACCAGTGAAACTTGGTAGGCCAATAGTTCTACAAGAAACACACCTACTGCTTAAAAATTGTTACCATGGCAACTCACTCTTTTCCAGTCCTCATCCACTTGATTTCAGATGTTAGTGATTTTTAGCTTGAAAACTGTGTAAAAATGAGGGCATCATAGAAAATATCAAAATGAAATGCCAAAGGTGGCCAGAAAAACCAGGGAGGACTGGAACCCAGTATGTTGCCATGGTAACAAAACTTTATGCTTGTATTGTGGAGCACATTGAGTGGAATCTTACTGCAAAGAATCAAACATTTCTGATAAAAACTGGCTGAGAAATATTTTTTATCATATTTGATCAAAATTTGGTATGAGTATATGATGCCATCACTTGGCTAATTTGCATCTTTTAAAAACTTGAATATCTCTGGAACAAAACGAGATATTTGGAAATAGTAAATAGCATTTTTCGTCTCAGACTACTTGTTTTTGTTTTAAAATGGCTTTGATAGGAAAGATGCAATTTTTGTCATAGTACCACTTTAAAAGATTGTCATCTTTCTACCAGTCAGGCAATGTCTGCAAGCTCATTGCAGCAAGCACAACTATTTATTTTTGCTACAGTTCACAAGAGGAGTGGCTTAAAGCAAATGGCAGCTGGGAGGCTGAAAAACCATAAATATCAAATACTACTATAGTCAGTAAATGACAACAGCATCTAAACCCTTTTGTCATTGTGTCAAGAACAAGTCAAATTTATTCAACACAAAAGAAACCTATGGAAAAAATTACAAAGAATAACTAGGTCTCTCAGAGTGACTTATTAAAACGTTATCCATTAATTTGTACTTCAGAGTAGAGGGAAGTATAGAAATTTGGGGAAAATGATAGACTGAAATAGTTTATGGAGAACTAATACAGAAGAGAAAATAGTATTTTGTCACAAGATTTATCTGATTTTAATTTACCCATTTACCCATTGTCATACTCTCTTACTTATCTACCTTGTTCCATTGATGTTACATGATGTGGAGGTACCAATGATGCCAACTTAATATTTTTTGTTACCCTCCAAATTCTCCACAAGGTGTATTTGCCAATAATATTTCAGAAATATTTACCATCAAGCATGAAAAAAATGAATTTCTTTGAATGTTTTAAGTGTCCCTACGGCCAAAAAGAGGCGCCACGCACCTCTCGTAAGGTCTAACAGGATTGGCCGAGAAAACAATAGAATAAACAACAGAAACAATGGCCCTAGTCCTGAAAACAATAGAGGTGGATGACTCCGGGAGCAAATAAAATTAGAGGTTCCGAAGAGGTGCATGACTACTGGCCAAAAAGGTGTTTTTAGGTTTGGTATCTCTATAACATTTAAAACATGTTTTCAAACCCAAAAAAGTGAATTCCGAAGCTTTTTGCCATAAACTCAAGCTTTAAATTTCCCACTTTGGACACGCCCAGTGAAGTTGGCCACGTAATGAAAGATTGGTGATGAATGATGTCACTTCAGGAATGTCTCAAAGCTTTGTTCTTAGTTTGCTTGCTTGACCACCGCATTGCTTCGCCAACTTCAAATTGTTTGTTTTTTGTTGAGGAAAACTCCGCACCACTACTGAAACAATAGTTACCTGAACTAAAAGGATTTCGTGATTCCTGACTTGACGTCACGACCCGTTCAGAAACCCAGACCCTTTTCTGCACTGACTCACGGTCAATTTCATTGCCAGGTGTGGCTAAAGCAAAAACTTTAAAGGTAGATCTTAGGGCGTTAAAATCTCAGAATCCAATTTTTTTTCTTAGAATACCTTAACACATTATAGAGCTACCATAACTATACAAACCCTGTTAGCTGTGTAGACACTTTAAAACGATGATTAAGGACTTGAATGTTGAAAGCTCTTAGGCTAAGATTTTTAATTATTGCATATAGCTTTTAGTTATTGCATACATGTATAGCTTTTAATTTGTTCAAGTTGTTATTCCAGCCTGCTGTTGACAACATTCAAAATCTTTAGTTTATATGAAATATTGTTATGATAAGACTCTAAGACTACTAACTTGTTCAAGTTCAAGCTGGTCCATTGAGGGAACATTATGTTGGACAACCTTTGTCAGACAACTGTTCACAAATATCATTGTTTCATTCAGTCAAACCCCGTGTTGCATTTCTGCTAGGCTATAAACAGTGAGACAAACTTGGTAAGGCTGTCAGTGAGAATTAAAGAGTTCTTTTTTAAATAAATGATGTACATTTGATTTTTGACACATCAAATTATCACAGTTTTGTGATTTTTGATTGGCCCAAATTATGTGAATTTTATGCCACATGACCTTGTTAAACCTCCACTTCTTTCAGCCCATCACAGTTTCAAAACAATATCATTCATTTATCGATTAGCTTTTTGTCTTCCATTTTTGTTCTCCTTTTCTTTTTTGCTGGCTTCACATCAGGATCCTTGCCTTCCAGGAGGAGTTGCTTTCGCTTGTTAATCATTCTCTTTTCTAACACAGCGCTTCCTCTGACTCTCAACTCGGCCTCTCTTCTTGCCACCATGACTGCCTTTAGCAATGGCAGCACTTCGTTCTCATTAGTGTCAAACTCAACAAGCTTTGTGTTGATAGTGGCTTCAATTTGTTTCACCCGTTCTACATCATACTGCGTCACTAGTGTTAAGGCCATTCCGCCATGTCCTGCTCTTGCTGTGCGGCCAACACGATGTATGTAGTCTTTTGGTGATGCCGGCACATTGCTGTTAATGACAAGTTCTACTTGAGGAATATCTAATCCACGGCTTGCCACATCAGTTGCCACAAGAATCTTGACTATACCTGACTTAAATGTAGCTAAGCCAGCGAGTCTTTCACCTTGAGATTTGAGTGAATGCAGAGCCACACAGGGAAGCTCGCATTTCCATAACATGTTTGCCAATGTTTGACAATTTTTGCAGGTATGCGTGAAGACAATCACTGATTTGTTTTCACTGTGTTCCCTCAACACATGAATGAGATAACAGTCTCGCACACTTGCAGGAGTTAGAATGTATTTCTGGTCTAATTCAGTTACTGTTGCAATACTGAAAAAAAAAAAGAAATGAGAGTGATTTTGATTAGGCTTCAACTTGACCTATTGATAAGTATAGTGCAAGAGCCAATGTGTCCCATACTTCCCCATCTAGTGCCTAAACTTGCCAAGAACTAAATACAAAAAGGTTGACAAATGCAGTGAAACACAAAATTACAGTGTACATGCCAGCTGAGCAAGTGCAAAAGTTGCCTTTTTCAGGAAGGGAAAACAAAAATACAATATTAAATTATTATATTTAACAATAACTGTCTAATTTCTTGCACAATGATTGGTTCAATTTTATCATCAATAAGAGTATGGACAGATAAAATTTATGCAAGCTTTCCACTTCAACTTTCAGCTGTCAAACTGTAGTCAGATTTCATGGACATTTTTTAAAGGGGCACTGTCACCTTTGGAACAACACTGACCAGCTGGACACTAGCTTTCTCACTTTGAAAAAAGTTTGACCCAACCTGAAATCAAAGTAAATCTGCAAACCTGCTTCAATTTTTGCAGTGTTTTGCTTGACTTTCAATTGTTTACTGAAGGTGCTTTTGCTCATCCTATGTTATTCTTAGCATGTTTGGTTCAATACAGTATGGATCACTGCAAATTAGCTAAGAAATGGTATCTAATGCCTATGTGGGTGTGTCCCTTTCAATCAAAAAGCAAGAAAAGCTATTGACAATGTCCGTGCCATTTTGAATAAAATTCACTTTATCTTTATTTATGAAATCTTTTCCCCTCATTTATTCCTGGCATTTGACCATTTTGGGTTCTTGTTATAATTTGTAAAAAACAAACTGACTTCAGTTTTTTTTATGTCTGTCCTCTTACTGATGATAAATCTTGTCATAACATTGTCAAAGTTTACTGCAGAACCACTCACCTGCAGCTTGCCACTCTGACAACAAACATATCTTATTTGAAGCAGTCAGAAGTCAATTTCACAAACATAGCCAAGAATGTATCGACTCCGACTGCTGCTTAGGATAAACTATTTAATTTCTTTTTACTTACTCAGACTTGACTTCATGGTAAAATGGATCATTAGAAGAGATCTCTCTCAGTTCCTGCAGTGTATCTGTGAGAGTGGCACTAAAGAGTAATGTTTGTCTTTTCTTCGGAACATTGTCGAATATGACCTGCAGATCGTCACCAAATGATGGATCCAAAAGTCTGTCTGCTTCATCAAGAACTAAGAACTTAATTCTCTTGAGGTCAACTGTATCTGTGCTCTTAAGGTGGTCAGCCAATCTCCCAGGAGTTGCTATGACAATATGAGGTTTCTCAGCAAGAGTCAAGGCCTGTTTCATCATATCCAGACCACCTATGATAACAGCTTCCTTGAGGCCTATGGGTTTGCCAAGAACTCTGAACTGATCACAGATTTGATAAGCCAGTTCCCTAGAAGGGGAGCAGCAGATGTTACTAATACCTAATAGCTAGCCTGAATAAACAGAGACTTTGGTCAGTTCTTGTCTTGGAATGTATAGTAGCTTAATGAATAGTGATCTGGGCATCAGGCTGCCTGTGTCAACACTCCCAGATTATTCGGGAGTTTTCCGAATACAGACTTAATCTCCCGGTCTCACATACAGGTCACCAAATCTTCCAGATGATACAAACCAAAGTCCATAAAACACATTTCCAGACATTTTTTGACTGACTTTAAGCATTCATGTGGGAATTTATTTTTGATATAACTTTGATGTCTTTTGTGGTTTAATTGGTGGCACTACTGTGAAAAACTGTTTTTAGGGCCAAGAAGGTAAAATTGGCAATCTCCCATATTTTGATGTTTTTTTTTAGATTGGCAACTATGGGACTGGTCTTGATTCAAGCCCTGGCCAGTCACTGTATTACGTTCTTGGGACCTATCTCCACCCAGGTAATGATAAATTAAAATGCTTGTGACAGTCCTATGATGGATCAGGATCTCAGTCTGGCCGGGCAAGTACAAATACCCTGGGTAGTCGCTGCATATCACAGGATGAATGAGCTCAAACCCAGGAATGCCTGAAAAACTGACTTGGAAAATTTCCCACTGATGACATCTACTGTCAATATGAATGATTTGTATCCGACTGGTTTTTGCTAGTTTGGAATTTTTCCCCGCGAATTGAACTGTGCAGAACTTAGTGGTCCTGTGTGAGCTGTAAAGGTTTTTCAATGGGAGATCTTGTTCAAAAGGCTGGACATCCAGTGATAGTGATTTATCCAGTGGTAAATGTTACCAACAGTTTGAACAACCAGGCCAAAAAGTTGCCGTAATTTTAATGGCGCCTAAGTTGATTAGCCCCAGTAGCTGGTTCGCTCCCGAACCAGAAGTCGGCTTGGGACAAAACAACCCTCTAAAAACGGAATCAACCTTCAGGCTTAGAACCTCAAAACGTTAAGCAGTCTGTCGTCACTTGATGAATTACACTGACTACCTATGTAACACATTTTTACCTTGTGGGAGTGAGAACTAAAGCAAATATCCCGTAAGGATCTTCACAAAGTTTCTGAAGAATAGGCAGAGCGAATGCTGCCGTCTTTCCACTCCCAGTTTTCGCACAGCCAATGCAATCTCGTCCTGATAATATTGGTGGAATACACTTCTGTTGAATCTCTGTTGGGCTTTTTATCCCTACGGCATGGCACTGTTTTACCAGCCATTTATTCAAACCCAAACTTGAAAACGTGCCATCGTCCGCCATCTTGTTGAGCAACTTTAGCTCGCATTGGCACATGGGAGCAAGACTACGAGTGTCCCACGCGAGACCCTCGAGCACCTGCGCGCGACGCGATTGTGGAAGTTGCAGATACGATACCCTTTTTGACACCACCAGCGAGCGTGAGTTTCCAAAACATACACCTTAGCAATCAAGAAAAGAACGAGACTCGAAGTGTGGAGAGAAATCCGGGGAAAACAACCCCAAGATCGAGAACCAATTAACGAAAGAGTAAAAAAATTACAATAATCAGAGTTCAGCCATATCAGCCACCTGGCATAGCTGGCTTTCACCCTGGTCCAAAATCTCGGTCAAACTGGAATTTGGAGGTACTGGTTTTTGTGGAGGGAGGAAACCCGGCAAAAGCACCCTCGGACCAAGGCGAGAACCAACAACAAATTCAGCCCACATATGGCAAGGGACCAGAATCGAAGCCGCATGAGATGAGCCCTCTGACCACTGCGCAATACCTCTTTCCATGGCCACACTGGTACTTGCTGAAAATCGTCCATATATCAAATTTGCATCAATATAGAGGATGGATTCGCTATTCTGTGATATTAATCATAAATTCCTGTCGAACATCGAACATAAAAGCAAAAAAAACCTCGGCAATTTCCTCTCGCCATCTGGCACTGGTACCCAACCAAAGGAGTTCCTAGGGGAGGTTAGTTAACAAGGCAACTCCTAGAAAGGACGGCATCCGCTCCCCCGAAACCCCCCTCCCAGGTAAACTAAGTGAAGCGTATTCCTCAAGATTACATAAATGAAATGATTGTTTGAATATTGAACCCGCTAGTCGTTTCAAGAATGTAATGATGAATTGATTACCGGAAAACTGAATTCAAGTGGTTCCAAGAATACGGCTGATGGGTTTAAAGTAAAAAAATTCATTTAACATTGATTTTTTTTTAAATGATTAGCGAGTTCAATATTCCAATAATCAATTCATTATTGCATTCTTGAAACGACTTGTCGTTTAACGTTCCACAACATTCGAATCAATTCATTAATGTAATCTCGAGGGTTACGCTTCACTTGGTCTGACTGTAAAAGTAAAGGAGGAGAAAGGTTAGAGTTTACATACAGATTATTGACGAGTCCCAGTCTGTCGATAATTTATTTCATAACTTCTCTCTCAAACGCCACTTACTTATGTACAGCATTCCTAACACAATTGCCGTAATTAAATATTATTTATATTGATTTTGACCGTCTGAAGATCACAGGAAGTAAATTTCAACGCAAAATAGACACCACCGACTGAGAATTGAGACTAAAAGAACAACAAAAGAATTTTTTAGTCATCTACTAGTCATCAAAATGTACCTCTTTAGATCGAAGATTGAAACATTTATTCTCTACACTAGCCGCTATACATTTTCTTTTTATTTTTGGTTATGAGAATTCGGCAGTGCGTCATGACAACACTTATTCCTGTGACCTGTTGAGAATAAACTGAGAGTTGTAAGGAAATATTACGTAGTGATCTGTATCATTCTTGGAATTTAGGTTAACTTTTACTTCTTTCAAGACCTAGAACCAGTGAGGCTATATTGTCTTCCTACCAACCAAAAAATCATCGATCAAATACTTCCGCAAAACGTTCTGAATCTTGCCAACATTGATTTTTTTTCACCTTTATTTCTAGGGACATCAAGGATTGTACGTCGCGTTTCTGTTGTACGATTTATTACAAGCTCTAGCTTTTACTGGCGAGCGTAAAACAGCTACGCTGCGCACAAATGGTTAATCGTGTAAAATTTGGCCTGACGATACCTTGTTCCTCGTTCGAAAAAAAAACCCTCAGTCTTCCCCAGTCTAGCTTAGTGTGTTATAGTGTTAAAACGCAGAGACTGAGAAAGTGTCTCGTGAAACAGTTTTTCATCAGTTTCTCATCCATAATTTAACGATAATAATTTCATTAATGATATGACTACGTGCAGTTAATCATAGCTGCAAGGTCATAGTAATTTAAACAGACAAACAAACAAAAAAAAATGATCATAAGGATCAAAACTGAATATTGACGAAAATGGTCCGCTAATCTATCAGATAACTGTCTAGCTCTTGGTGTCGCAACGGATTCTTTAAGGTGTCAGCTCGTCAAGATCCAAGTGGGGTTCCCCTGGTGCTAACACTCCCTGACCTCCCCCTGTCGGGATCGGGTTGCGGTTGAGCAAGCATTGGCGTACTGCGAGAGATCCTCTCTGACGGCGACAGCTTCGCATGATGGGCTAAATTGTCACGTGACGAAGACCGCTGGAGCCGTGTACCACTGGCGCCCATCTTTTCCATCAGCTTTTGACCGCGGCTGCTCAGCGTTCTTTTGAGGCGGGAAAACGTCTTCTCGCGTTTTCCGTTCTTCTTATCGTCGTTTGGATCGTCTTTTTCGGCGTCTATGGACGTTTTGCTGCTGCTTCCGTTCAAGGACGGAGAGGACGATGCCACGCTGCTGGTGGAAAACGAACCTCCAGGGACGTCTTCAGCTAGAAGCTGCGCCACTTTGGTCTGGCGAACAACATCAAGGGCCTTACAAGAGAGGCAAAGGTTAACAAAATTAAAGACGGGATGTTGTCAGGTTCTTTAAACTAAAAGAGCGATAAGAAAACATAAAACGATAAAAAAAACTCAAAACGGAGAGCTTGACAATTGCAAAATTAATAACTGGCTAAAGTGAAGTAAAAGAAAGGTCCGAAAAACTATTAAATTTAAAGAGGAGCGCTACACAAAACTGTCCAGTTTTCATCAAGATAATCTACTGTATGCGAACCGGAATTAAATGAAACCTCCAATAATGATTTGAAACTATTACAAGATGAATACTTGGAAAATCAAAACAAAATACCAAAGTTAAGACTAAAAAAGATTCAAATGGATTGCATTCATGACATCATTAATAATAACAGATACATTACTTTCTAAAAATTTCGGACTATTTTAATTTTGGACATACTTTTTTTCATGGACTAGCTCCAAAGCTCTTAGTTTTCTTTATCAGACGAACTCTAGTTGAGAGATGGCTTGACATTATAACAGCTTGATAGAATTTGTTTTATTTTTCTCGTCGGTGTATTCGTAAAACCTTGGGAAGCAGTAAAACTATCACTTTCACAGATGTTGTTACAGTCTCATCCGTGCCGGTTTCGTAGGCATAAATTTATTTTAGCTCTGTTTCAGCAAGTTGTCCGAAACTTATCCGAAATGATATAAAAAGTGTCCCAAAATTAACCGTCCGAATGTTTTTGCAAGTACTGTAGTTTCTTCTCAGTCAGTCCCCAAAACTCACGTTACATACGTTCTGCCGCGACCTCAGCGCACACTCTTCGAGTGTCTCCGCTGCTTCAAACTTGCCCTGCCTGCGGTACAATGCTCCCAGATTTCTTAGGGTGGTGGTGACAGTAGGGCTGTCGACTTTAGCCGCCTTGTGCCAGCCGCCATACTCGCCGTACGGCGCGTTGTCTTTCCCCCGCTTTCCGTCGTCCTCGAGAGATGATTCTGTACCAGGCCCAAATTCCCGCTCGTGCGCTCGAGTCAGAACCTGGAAAGAACATAAAAAGAGAAAAAAATAAACAAGAATTTCAGAGGGAGATGGCCGGTAATTTCATACGAAGCATGGTGAAAAAGAAAGCGACGAATAGAATAGCGCACATTATATGATCACCCCTTCATTTTGGGGTAGCTTATTTTTCGCGAGATCTCACTAACGGCCTCTTCAAATGAGCCCAGTCGCCCGGGCTGACTTGGTTTCCGAGATCTCGCGTCGCAGCTATATTGAACGTAAAAGTCTCGATGTGTTCAAATGAGCAGCTGGGCTGTCACGGTTACCGAGATCTCGGTTTTTTCGCCAGGTCTCAATGATCTAAGCGGTCGAAATGGATAATTTTTGCCTTAGTGTTCACACTTCAGAAGTATGCGAATTACCTTTATAAGTAAAGTAACAAGAGTTGACAACGCAACGATACTCGTGAACGATACAAGTTTACATTGTACTATTTGTTTCTTGAATTTAATCCCGATCGACCAGGCTTAAATTTTCCGCATGAACCAACGGTGAACCTGTTTAACAAATGCATACCTGCTTATACAGTGTTTCAGCCGCTTTGTATTTTCCTTGCTTTAGGTAAGCGGAAGCCTATCAAGGAAATAAAAAAGCCAATGAATTTCAGTACGGAGTCCACCAAACAAGTGAAGAATTGAAAACTCGAGGCAGGTTAGGGTTAAGTTCTGAAAATGATCCATTATACACACCAAGTTGTTCTTTGTTTTTGCCACGTTCGGATCATCAGGGCCAAGCTTGGTTGTGTAAATTTCTAAAGCCCGCTGATAATATTGCTCGACCTGCAACCAAAAACAACAACAATACAGTGTATGGTAACGAAACAAAAAGAACTTTGTATCCTACAGCTGTCAACACACAGCATAACTACGAGTTCAATGAGTTGACATAGTTTACTAACCGCCGAGTAAAAACCTGGTAATTTTCCAAGTTAAACCTTTGCAACTCAATCAAGAGTTTTTGAATTATTCGAGTTTCTGTGGTATTCTTGCTTGGTTTTAAACGTTTGCGCGCAAACACCAGCCGGCAACCAAAGGCATTGCAGGGAAAATCTTTAGAGCTTGTATACCAGGGGAGCAAGCACTTACCCCTGGTAACACGTCTTTGAAAAAATTAGGAATTTTGGGCCCCAAATTTCCATGCTTTTGAAACGGATGCTTATGAAACTTCGCATGTTACCAAAATTCGGCGCGATAAATTGGACGGCGAGGCTTATTTCATCGCTGTTGTTTGAAAAATAAATCGGAAAAGCACGATATCGTCAAAATGGTACATTTTCTAGTTTCGGGAAGTAAGAGTAAGACGTCTTTTCAAAATGGATTAACTCAGGATACCTCGTCATATTTTCCTTGGTTTTGACATAGCAAGGCCAGATTGTTCAGCTGTTTTGCCACATCGGGATGGTCTTTACCCAATACCTGCAAAAAAAAAAAATCTTATTCTTAGGTATCAGAAAAAATACGCCAACAAACTTTCTGCACTACTCACCACAATTGAAAAACAACAGGAACGAGGCAAAAGCTTCCAAATAAATTATGCTTATGCTTATGCAAATTGAGAACAGCATAAGACAAATAAGTGGGTTCATTCTTCTTATGTTTCTACTTATGCTTACGCTTATGTCGCGGGTGTTCTCACTTGTTATGCTGATGTTATGCTTATGCTCTAGTGAGAACCAGCCTGACAGCTCCCAAAACACTCGTGCCAAGTGCTCTGTCCAATCAGCACAAACCAATTCCTTTTCTTAAGCAATCACGAGCAAGAACTCACGTGCCTGTTCCCGAGTTTGGCACGGGTTGCCATTATAATCATGAATTGCTTCCTTAAGGGCGTTCGCGCGGAAATTTTCCACTCGATAGATTTTTTTTTTAATTTGTACTGCAGTCAGATAATGAGTTACTTGTGCCAGAAATGCAAAAAAAAAAAAAAAAAATGGGGGGTCACCGTCTTCGTTTCAGAAATAAAGCGTTTGGAAAACTACCCTGATTTTGATAAACTGGCGCACGTATTTTAGTATGGTCTACGGGGGTTTATAGTTAAAAACATCGAAGGTGAGTTAACGGAGGAAAGCGATCTTAGTCTTATTTTGTAGAAGTGGGTCTGTTGTTAAATAATTCCAAATTTTATCAACGTTTTCACAAAACTTAATCTTTCAAAAGGCATTTTACACCGTCGCGCCGATGAACGAAGAGCGAAAAAGAACGGAATTCGATCGAGCTTTATGCAAAAAAATTCAAACTTGTAGTCGATAGATTTTTTTCATTTTTTCGCTAAAGGCAGAAAATGGGTAGAGAAAATGATCCACCAAAAGAAAAACAGGGGTCACCGTACGTTCAAGTTTGTTAAATCCAGGAAAAGCTATAGCAATGGCCATCTGCGCTATCATTTGTTCATTTTATTACTGTACAGCGCGCGCCCATGCATGACGTGGCGTGTGAATTTGCGTGCGCAGAAACAATTAGCGCGAACGTCCTCAACGTGCTGATTGTACAAACCACTGTAAATAGTTCTTACCTTTTCTCGTATCTCCAAGGCTCTCTTACACAAAGGTTCGGCCTCTTTGTACTTTCCTCTCTTGCCATAAAGAACTGCTAAATTGTTGAGAGTTGCGGCAACCTAAACAAAATACGACAACAAAGGTTTGAATTGTTTGCTATACCCCAAGAACGGAAAAAGACACAAAAAAAGAAGAGAAAGGCTTGAAGAAGAAACGTGGCAGAAAAAAACTTGGAATGAAAAGTAAACTGGTTTAGAATGCCGCTGCTATTCGATGAAAGGTTTGGATTACATTTTGGGAAGTTCTAACTTGCCAGGAAACGATCTCTGAAGCTGTAACGCCAAATGATATTTTACCACGCGCATTCAGCTTTTTTGTTTCCAAGATGGATAATCTTTTAGAAGCTTTTAAAATCAAATCCGACTTTGAAAAACAATATTTGTCTTTTAACGAGGCCTAAAAAAAACCAATCGCTTGCGATACAAAGTTGCGCTAAGTTTCATCTTGTTACAATATTGACATATTTATTGATAAAAAGATTCCACCAAACTTTTCCCGAATCCTAGAATCGTCTCCAAGAAAGGACAGACAACCAGTTGCGGGAAATAAGTAGAAATAATAACAAAAAACAGGACTGTAAAAAAAAAAACAGGAAGGTAATTGGCGAATCAGAATTACGCCCAGCTGCGTTTAAATCGCTACAGTATTGACAAATCTTCGACCTTTTGAAAAAAATTCCTGTTTTTCTAAACTTCCATTTGGTTGAAACTTTACATTGCCACGAATTTAGCCAGAGATATATCGTGTTTAATAATATTTATTGACTTTCGCAGCATAAAAACAGCGGCACAAATCATGCACCAGACAAAATAAATATTTGGCCGCCTCAATTCATGTACAATTTATTTGGTCATTTTGTTACGATCAACAGACATAGCTAAAATCTGATCTCCTTTTAAAAAATAACCGTTATCTAATTCAGTGACATTTTAAAATATCGATAAAATAAAATTACAAACACTGAAGGAGGATAAATGATATCAAATTTACGACGTTTGCACAAGATCTCGGAAAACTCCGAAAATAGAGTGTTTATCGCGCCCCAAATGACACCGTTTTTAATGGGAGACCCTTTGACCTCGCAACAGAAAATGACGCCACCCAGTCGCTCCTTTTATGGACAGTAATATCAGCATGGTATATCAGTTTCAGTTACTGAGGGAGCTTGAGGGCGATCAATGTTCAACCGTCACGTAACGACAAGATTGCGCGCTTGAACAAAGTCTAACAGAGTTTCTGTATGTTCCACAATGAATACGGATACTTGGGAAGTTGGTTTTCTGTTTACAGAAAACCGAAAAAAGTGTTGTAAACCTTAGGCGGGTTTCAGATTAAGCGAACATTTCAATAAGAAAGCAGAACAAAGCTACGGTCACCAGAGCGGACGAAATCGCTCATAAACAACATCGATCCACGCTTATAAAATTAAGTTCTTTTTTTCGACTATCTTTAACACAGGTAAGGTGAAGTGTACAATTTTTAAAGAGTTTGTCAACAGTGGGACCATGAAAGAAAGGAAAGAGAGTAAAGTTGTGGCAAAATCCCACAACACCAAGTGATTAATTGAACAACTCACGGCTGGATGATCTTCGCCTAACGTTTTTTCACGGATGGTCAGCGCGTCGTGTAGCAAGTTTGCAGCCTCTTTATACTTATTCTGATCTCTGTGGAAACAGGTAAGGTAAAGCACAATGTTAGCGTAGTTTTCAACTTGGCATTTACATAAGAAATCCTACAAATTTTGACACGGCAACGCTTGTGTCGACATCGGCTTTCAGCAAACATCTGTTTCTCGTTTCTGACGAAACAGAAACGATTTAAAATTTTTCTTTCTCTCGGAAGTAACACGCTATAGCACAGATCGAAATATTAGCTTTTTAATCTTTAAATCACATTTACATCCGTAAAAGCTTTGAAGGAAAACTCTCATTCGAGTTTCCACGCGTCCACTACAAAGGAAATTCGATACAATATGACTTTCACCCTAAGTTAATTCATTGCACCAAGGGAGATAACAAGCTAATACATATTTCAACCTTTGAAAACGCTATGCAACCAAAAATAGCTTAATAAAACAATTAAACATTTGTGTAGTTTCAAACACTATCCCCAATGCACTATATAATTTGGAAAACAAATTACACAGGTATGTTCCGGTGTAAAAGATGCGACATTTTGTTACGCCTTAAGGTGGATTTCCACTGTCGCGTAATGTTTACGTGCGTACGGACGTAAACTTTAGGTGGATTTACACTGTCGCGTAATTTTTATGTGCGTACGGACGTAAACTTTAACTGGCTTTACGTGCGTAAATAAAATAGAGACGATGTATGGAAGGTCGGAGGTAAACGTAAAAGTTGAGCGAGGTTCAACTTTTACGTTTACGCGCGGCTTTTCACACACCGTCTCTATTTTATTTACGCACGTAAAGCCAGTTAAAGTTTATGTCCGTACGCACGTAAAAATTACGCGACAATGGAAATCCACCTTTTAACTGGCTTTTACGCGCGTAAATAAAATAGAGACGATGTGCGAAAAACCGCGCGTAAACGTAAAAGTTGAACCTCGCTCAACTTTTACGTTTACGCGCGTAAAAGCCAGTTTAAGTTTACGTCCGTACGCACGTAAAAATTTCGCGACAGTTGAAATCCGCCTTTATGCTCGCTATACATCGCAAAAAAAAATCAGAACACCCCCAGAACAGTCTGTTTACTAACGCTTAAACGAATGAAGCAAGTACAAATATTAAGTGTTTGGCGTTAAGTTGACAAAACAATAAAAACCCCACACAAAGACCCCTAATTATATATTCAAACGTTCCTTTTATAAACATATTCGAATAACGGTGACCTTGTTTACGACTAGTTTTTGCCAAGACTTGCGAGCGACCTAAGAGAAACACGAACAATCGTTTGTGAGCTGAATGCTCGCTACACTCGGCGAATATTTCACAATTCAATAGTGAACGTTTCGGCTTTGTGTCTTTGCTCAGTAGTCGGTTAGATAAGGTTCTGTGTTTGTTTAGGTATGAATTTCTAACCTCGTGACCCAAGTTAGGCGACAAACAAGTCCTGTAGCGCAAACAGCGGCAAGAAACAACAGAATTAAAGCGGAGAAAGGTAAGAGCAGGTAAGTTGGAATCAATCTTTGACGCTGTACACTACAAACTTGTTTTTTTTCCAATTCTTAAAATTCAGCTTCGACAGAAAAATCATGAGGCTGGACACCTTGTTCAATAGGTCATAAAATAATGGATGAATCTCCTGAATTCGAGTGTAACATAAAGAAAGGTCTTATAAATTGTTGAAGACAAAGTTCCGAAAACATCGGAAAGGAAGTGTGTTGTATACCTTTGTAGAGACAAGCCTGACGGTCCTGCAGACCTTGAGTTTGTATGCTCCTTTGAAGTCTGGTATGCCGAAAATTCTAATTTACAAGACAAATATTTCGCAATTTGCCCTCCGAGAGTTTGGCGTATCCTGTTTATGTGTGGCAAGCACGTGCCATTTATCAACAAAACTTTTGACGGTTTGGTTTGTGTTGGCTTTGTTGCGTCTAGTTGGTTCTATATGCTCTAAATTAAGTTTTAATTTCACGAGGAAAGTCAGTGTCTTAATAAGTAAGACTAATTATAAATTCTAACTAATTAAAATAACTGAACTTTTCACCTAATTATCGTAAAGGCATTAGGAGAGAAATGACAATGTATACAGATGAATTTGTTTTAGTTTAGATGGAGTGTTGCAAACTCATGTCTAAAACTGACATTCACTTTTAATCCAAACTAATTTTAAACGAAAAACAATAATACAGGTGTATTCAGGGACGTCGAAACCGAAGAAACACAAACTTGGGTTCAACAGCATCAGGCACTGAATTTTTGACATATTTTGCTCTTAGACTTCCCAATAACACGCCCAAGTCACGATTTTTCTTAATGACTCAAACTTTGACACGAGTATAAACTGAGGACAGTCACTTGTTTGTCTTAATTCCCCAGGGAATAGGTTTCTGTCATTCACTTAAAGTTTTCAAAACTTTTCCAAAAATATCAATAAAATATATATAACTCAAGGTTGTAACTATCTCATTCGTTAATATTATGAAATTTAATAAGACTGACTAACATGCAAAAATAAAAATCTCGATTTTTTTACTCATAATTTATTTTGATAATTCGCGGTTTCAATAACAAATGGACAGACGTTTGTGACGAGCGAATCCAGATGTCTGAACTCTCTTGAACTGCTGGACGCGACCAAGATAAATTTACAAATTAAAACGTTAAATTCGGGAAAATGTGTCAGCTGAAGTGACACTTGTAGTTGTTACGAGAATTTTGCTCCCATTCTTACATTTTATACCATGTAAAATTAAGCTGCTCAGTTGAACATGATCTAAAATTTAATTATGATTAAAATGCTGTTTACAAAAGTTTATCACCTTCACAGGATGTCTCAAGGATGTCACAAGTTATTTATAACCTATAAAAAAATCAGGTTTCACTATTTAAAGAGGAAATGTCAACGGCACCATTCTGGTTCAGTTTAATAAGCTATGCACACAGATGGTGAGATTAAAGAAAATCATTGTTGTACTAACAAAACATCAGAGGTAAAAATACTATAAGAGTAATAACACAAATAACACATATGAAATTACTAGATTCTGATTGGCTGAAAGCAGTGCAGTTCAAGTGTAACACCAGTGCAAAAAGTATAACACCAAGTGTAAATTACACATTGTAATTCTGGATTGCAGAAAGACAACAAGAAATTTTGTAGGGCAATGATCTCATGTAAAGCAATGACAAACATTTTGTACAGAAACTCTGAAAAAAAGTTTTCTCAAATGCGAATAAAATGCCTCAAGAAACATCTTCCGGCTCTTTTTCCGTGCAAAATTTTTTCATGTTTGTATTATTAATAAGTAATCATACGGTTATTCTCATTCAATTTGAAATTAATTTGCACTTTCAGCTTTTTGAAAAACTCCCTCATGCAAATCAATTCCAAATTGAACTCAAAACCATATGATTACCTATACATATTAATAATTCCTGAAAGGAATTGAGTTTCTGTGGAGTGAATAAATTAGTTGATAAAAGTCACACTTTGCTAAAAGATATAAAGCTTTCCATGAAGTTACAAGTCTTCTACTCGTGACATGATCAAATTTTGTTAGTATTTTTACAGTGCAGTTCAGTTTTGTGTAATCCAACGGTAACTTGGATCAGACGGAGTGCTAAGAATATTACAGTTTACCTATTCTTAATCGTGAGCTAGACATTTAGAAAACTACAGACTGAAATTTCCATTTCTATCAAACATCATAATGATCCCTAGAATCGTGAACAATTATTTATATCAATTTCTATTTCAACAGAAACAAATAATTTGTAAGCATTCACACTAAGAAAAAAGCGTGCCTTCTTTCAAATGCTAAGAGCACTAAGTAATTTGTGGACTGAAGTCAAAAGAGTAATTATTATTACTCAAACATTCATTATCAAAAGTAAAGTTTCACAATTTTACAAGCTGAGTTGCCATGGAAACATTTCAGTACCACTTTCTTTAGTTGACAGTTCATTCTATAAGATTTCATTAACTTTTCTTTAGGTGAAAACCTACCATGCATTATTACCATGCAGTTGATTCTCACAAAAAAAAATATTGCTTCAGTCGTCTTTCAGTTAATTTATTTTTTTTTAATGAAAAACGTGGGAAAAAAGTAATGTGTATCTTCTTTGTTAAATGATTTTTCTATTGTTTTCTCAAGCAGGTTGAAAAATGCTGTTGTCCTTGCTTTAGGTGTATTTATTTTGGAGAAAATGCACACCTTAAAATGAATTCTAAATTCAGCTATTTTTTGCTTCCTCCAATATGACTTTGCAAGTCAATCCCGAAGATAGCTATTTCAATCTTATGTGCACACCTCAACCAATACTTTACTTGGCATGTTGCTTGATGTCTCCCAATCAGATAATTATTAAACCTTTACATTTTTAATTCTAAGGTTTTGACCTAACAAATGTAACTCATACAGTTTTACACTGTTCAGATGTAACAACTGTTTTTTTTTTTGGCAAAAAAATACACAAACTTTCACTGCAAGAAAAGAAGTAATTTAATTACACACATTATATTATCTTGCTTTCTAAAAACCTCTCTACAGTACTACCTTTTATTTTCCATGCAGAAGAAGATACAGAAGTTATCAACCCATCATAATGTTCCATGTCTGTCACTGCTTTTTACTACTGAAGACTTTGTGGCATGAGATAAAAAGCTGCACAACGTTTTGTCATGATACACTGTGAAATATCTCACTTTGCCTTGACTTTTGTTTACATAGACACCAGGTATAAAGCCTCTTCCATACATTAAAAAGTCAAGCCAGCTAAATGTAAGATAATTATCACAGTGGGATTATTGTACAGGTTCAAGGAGTATCTACTCAATTTGTTTCACAATGTTTCTTCATTAATAAGTTATGCACATATAACTAATACTTCCTTACAGGATTTCCCAAACAGGGATTACCCTATAGGGTGGTGCCTTTACCCTATAGGGTAGTGCCAGGCGCCACCAAACAAACTATTATTTTTTGTTCAAAAAAAAAGAGCTGCTCCCTAGGAATTGAAGATAGGGGTTCTCAAGAGAAATTGCTGAAAAACGATTTTAGCATATGTTATTGGGGAAAAAGAAGGAAAATATATTCTACATTTACATTGACAAAGGGGGCTTCTGCTTGTTACATTATAGTAATAATAATAATCATATTATTATTGTAATATCCTGTATTGTCAAGATTTTGTCAGCGTACCATTAGACCTTAAAAAATTCCAAGAAATCTAATAATAATTGTTCTGCCATATATGACTACAGAAACAGCAATGACCCATTTCACAAACATTCCAAAACATGCCATTACACAAAATTCTTTGCCAATGTGGAAGACGTTTTTAGCTGAAATGTTTTTTTTTCCTTGTTTTTTCATAGCATTGATATGTATCTTAACAAAAGAAAACTTCTTAAACAATACCTATGGCTTCTTTCCATTACTCTAAAATTTACTTTTGTTGCCAGTAATATAAGGTAAATATCATTCTAAATGCTTCTTTGAAGCTGTATTAATCTTTCTTGTACGACTTCTCCCAGAGATGCAGATGGGAAAGAAAAGACCTGTGCGATGCAACCAGAATGCCGACATAAGTCAACAGTGATGAAAAAAAAAATGAACATGGCAAAGACAAGTGGATTGAATGAAAATTATTCGATGAGCAGTGCATATGAAAAAAATGTCTGATGGAACTGAAATGGATTACACCTATCGCAAGGTAACATCAATGAAAGACATTCATTCCATCAAATGAAGACAACTAGATTTAGTAAACATAATTTTACGGCCAGTACACAACCAAACTGTCTGACATAAGTCAACAATGATACAATTTAAATAATGACAATGAGTGAATGAGACCTTGGAATTGTTAAAAATGATGTGATAATACAATCAACCAGAATACTTGACATACAAAAGCAATGATCTAGAGAATTTTAAATGATGAGAATAAGTGAAAATGAATTCAACTGTCAGACAAAGTTAAGTAAGTTAACTGAACTGAAAAATGCTCAATCAGTGCTGACAGTTGACGGAAAACACTGATTCAAGATGACACTAATATGGCACATGCAACCAAAATGTCGGATGTACACTAATGATGTCGAAAATTTTCAAATGATGGTAGATGAATGTAAACTTCAGTATGGGTAAATAAAGTGGATTTTATGATACTAATACAGTTGTGTTGATTTTCATTCCCTGAAAAGACCCTATCTCAGTGTCCAAAATCTCATTACCATTTTGTTAATAGATTTTGCACTTCCAGAAAATATCCATACTCCCCAACAAAACAGATTGGAATTTCCTTGGGGGACCTCAGGGGTTTCTGTAATACCAAGATATTAGAAATGTATGAACCTTAATTGGAATTTCCAGGAGTCAAGGAGGGGGGGAGGGGGGCTCTTGGATATTTTCTGGAACTACTCAGTATAATTTGGCCAGGGGAAATTTTTTTTTGTGATGTGATCAGATCCTAATAATTTCCATAACCTGCCTTACGTGACTGTTATTTGGGACAAAGAGAAATTAGAAATTCATCACTAGTGGGGACTGAGTGTCCACCCAAGTTCAATGCATTAATTCTCCTCAATGACTATCCCCAGTTCCTTTACTTCTGTGGTATAGTTCTGAGAATTTAGTATAGTAATGCATCAAGAAAATATCATAATTTTCTTAATACTTGTCACTTGTTTGCTTAACAAAGTGTTAACAATGCAAGGAGAAAGGAGCTGTTGATTGCCCCCACAAAGTTCACAGTTTATGAGAACAAAAACTGTGGCACACATGTGGACAGATGTGACACAAGGGTGGTCTCACAAAAACAACACTGAATGGTTGACCACAACAGACAGAACAAACAACGGCTAGTTGAGGACGTATTTAACTTCGAAATCATAGCAGCAATAACCTTAAGAAATACAATTTATATTATTTTCACCCCTCAAAGAAATCACACAAGAGTCTGGAGTGTAAGCATATTTCCCAGGAATTACCATAATGATCGATATATTTTTTAACTTGCCTGCCCTTACAAAATGTTTGTAGCATTTTAATTTTCTTTTGTCATAACTGGATAACTCTGTTTTTTACCAAACCAGCCTACAACTGAGTGTAGGATATCCCTGATTACAAAAACTAATCATGTTGTGTTACAACTATACCACTGCTAATAAAGCTAATGAGAAAAATAATATATTTAAAAAATAACATTTTATGCATTTCCTTTGCAGCAAGTACAGTCATGTATGAAGCAATAATTTCATCTACTTTTACATTCATTTACATTGAATTTCAAATTGTTAACTTCTGAAGAGCACCTTCAAGTTGATAATGGACTGTTTCATGGAACAGAGGTCTTAAGTAACACATTTGGCAATCTAGCTAATACCTGACACAAAGCCAGGAAAATTAGTCCATTATAAACAACATTATTAAGTGTAGCAACTGGATTACATAATGGCATGAAACACTGCAGTATGCTTTCAAAGCTAATAATCAATTTGTCCTCTTGCATGTGAATCTGAATTGATGTCATTTGAGAGCATATATCATAAATATCTTTTTGTCATAACATTGCAACTAGTGATTGAATGTATGGAATTGTGACGTTATAGCTCAAGGTATATTTCCATCATTGTTTTTAACCATCAAAGTTTTGCGTGTCTGCCCAATCTAGACAGATGCTCTTGAAGCCAGCGGATTCCCAATGTGAAATCGCAAATACTGTCCAACAGTCTCTTCAACAGTGTCCATGTGTTCCGTCAATTTATCGTGTTGCTCAAACATGATGCCAGACACAAGCATCAGCTCGCTGTCTGTCATACCACTGTCAGCCATTGATGACTTGGAGCTGACACCAGACAAAAGTCCAAGGTTCTTTACATTAATCCTGTCCAAGCTGCGGTCGTCCTCTATGACATGCTTCACTGGATGCATGAGGAAATTAACTATGTCCCAAAGGACACACTTAGGGAGATCTACGGCAGGGTGTACTATATTGTATCTGATAAAGGAAATGAAGCCTAAGATACAATATCTTTTTAAGTGTACCTGTTATTACCCATCAACTGCTGTGGTAATTGATTGCATGCATAACCTTTCCAAGCAATTTTTGTCAAAATCATTGTTCTTATTGCATTACATACAGATATATTGTTCGTCAACACATTTTTGTAACCCTGAAAAATGCAAGGACCCCTCTAATGCAATGCTCTGAAGGGATTACCTGGCCGCTTGTTAGTAAAGTACATGACCCTTTCCATTCTATATTACAATAACTATGGCCAAATTGGTCCTCTCTATAGAACTGGGATGACAAACAAACAAACACAAAGACCACAAAGGGTGCTGTGTAAAGCATTTGACACTGCAGTGATCGAACACTACACGTATCTATCCACAAACACCTAACCAGGGAATGCCTTTTGTTCTACGTTTAACCCCATTCATTCCCATCAACAAAATAGCAATTCTCCCCACCTATTCTATGCATTCATTTTGAATGTGAATTTGGAGAACTTACAGGTATAGGAAGCTCAGGACAACTAAATATTAAAATAATATTTCCACATCTGTTCACAATGCTGTGCACTACTGTAAACAATGTCAGTTGCTATGTAAGACGAGTTTATCAAACAGACAATAACTTACCACAAATGAGGCATCTGTTGAGCAAGGCAAACAAGTGAATTATGAAGCTACCAATAACACCACATTACCTGTACACAAGAGCAAGGATATTGAGCATTGTAGCAACATCTGGATGATCATGGCCTGATGTCTTCTCTAGATCCTCTAGTGCTTGCTTACAGAGAGGAACTGCCACCTCATAACGACCCTAACAACAATATACACGTCAGTGTACACCTTTCACTTACACTGTTCAAGGGTGCCAAAATCTTCTTTTTAAAAAAGAAACATTACAAAATTCTGAAAAATGAATGGCACCAAAGGAACTATTACTGCTTGGTAGATGTCATTTGTAAAGGGTTTCCTTGACAAATGTAGAAGTTAGAACCACCTTGTACATCATAATAAACAGTAACACATGAAAGTACTGCTCAATAGCTGTCATTTGAATGGTCACACGCTAGGGTTTCATCCACAAACATTAAAGTCAGAACCATTCTTACAGTGTAATGAACAGTAATTAATGAAAGTACTGCTTGGTAGCTTTCATTTGAATGGCCCAGACTGATTCAAACAAAGGTTTGAGACTAGGAATACCTCTTCAGTGCTCCAAGCTCACTTTTTCAAAAAGTCGCGTTTTGCGACCTTTAATTGTAAAATGGTCGCAATAAAAAAAAAATCAGTTGCCAAAAAAAGGGGATGACACTTCATGAAATATTACACAAAGGGCTAATGCACCAAACGGCACATTTTCAACACTTTACTTTGCTACCGTAAATTTACACATTCATGTGGAGTTTCTGAACGAGGAAGGGGAAAAGAAAAAGACAGGTGATGCTGCCGCTTGTACTATTGATTAAATTCTTGATAATTTTTCAAGTAAGTTTCTCTTTTAATCTGTTGGTCGCCAATTGGCGACTTTCGCCAGAATTTTCGTCGCCAAATAGATTTTCCACTCGCCATGGCGACCAAAATGGTCGCAGCTTGGAGCGCTGCACTTCAGTCTGAACATGCAAATAATTTAGTGACTTCTACTTGTGACCTTTTCTTTAAATGTTCAGTTTGCAGCTTGGAAGTACTCATAAAAATAAAGGGAACAACAGCATTAACAAATTTAAATGCTAGAGTGTCATTTCTATCTTCTTGTTTCCACCCTATGAGTAAGTCCTATAGAACCGCAGGTCTGTCATTAAGTTTTGAGTCACCTGTAGCCTTGTTTTCCACAACCTTAGCAGACTTGTTACTTTGTGTTTGAATTCTATCAAAAACAGGCAAATTTCACCTGTAGCATCAAGGGAAAATCAAGCATACTTGGGCAAAACAGGTGTCACAGGCTACAGCCAATGATAGCCCTGGAACCGCTTATAAACAACACAAAAATGAAGTTTCAAAACTCCTACCTGTGATGCGTACTGAATAACTAAATTGTGCAGTGTTCTTAGACGTGCAGGGATTTCATAAACGCCTGATGCACTAGCTGAAGTCGCTGATGATGCTTGACTTAATGTTTCATCTAGGACAAAAAATGTAACAAAACTTTGCAATACAGTATGTGCAAAATGACATACATACATACATACGTGCATGCATGCATGCATGCATGCATACATACATACATTTATTGAAGCTCCCTTTACAAGGCTTTTCAGCCACAATATATTAAAATTACAAGATACGACAAAGGAATAAATGTACTAACCTACATGTGAAACTTAAGACAATACACAGCACACCTGTGGAGTTATGGTGGCCTAATTGTTAGCATGCTGGATTCTGGATCAAGAAGCCAAGGTTAGAGCCTTGGCAAGTTATTGACTACCAGTGAATTTAATGCTTGTTGTAGCCCTGTAATGGACTAGCATGCATTCCATCAAGGGGGGAGTAGAAACACTCCAAGTGAAAGCTCTGGCTGTATGGGCCATTAGCCTGACACAGACTTAACCACTCAGTACATGACATGGTCCCTAAACCAATTTATCCCTATGTGTGTAATTATTACTTTTGGATTACTTAGTCCAACTCTTGAGACAAAATTCCTTACCATCAACTTCTGTCTCCTCATCATCATCATGAGAGAGCATGTCATCAATACTGATGTCATTTTCAATCCCCTCATCCTGGCAGTCCAAGAGAAGAGGATTTTTTTAGTAAAAAACAATTTTTTTAAATAACTTAAACTTTTTCCTGGATATTTAAAATGGCTGTATAATTAGATTATTTGCTCTCTACTTCTATGCATGATAGAAATCTTGAGCTCATAATCTAATAGTTAACAGTGTAAGCATTTGCTTCTTCTGCTGATCAAGAGTGACTCAGTCAGACACCGTAGCTTTCTCGTCTTGTACCTATATAATGAAACCCATTTACTTCAGCATGAAACTAGGCCTCCTTAAAACATAGTATACCCATATAAAGTTCTATCTTTCAATATGAAGCAAACAAACTGAATAGTGAGAAACAAAATCCAAATATTCAGGTATACAGACAACAGTGATATTGTGCAAGAAGACAAAATGAACAGTGTATTAAACACTTACATGTTTGTCCTAGGCCACATGTGATGAGCAGAAACATGAAAAATGGAAAAAAAATAAAATCCACACTTTGAACTTAAGAAAACATTCTACAGTGGGTGTAATTCAAACAAGGAAGTTCATTTATATGGAAATGAAAGAGAAAAATTCACTTACATCATCATATTTTTTGATAGAGTTCATGAATTCCAGATGTTTCTTCTCTTCCTCTAACTGGGCAACCTTTTGTTCACTTTCTTGAAGCTTCTGCTGTGTGACTGAGAGCTCTTCTCTAAGCCATGCATTCTCCTGACAAAGTCTTCGCACTTGAGCTTTAAGTTTCTGTTTCTCAGCCTCGACTGTGCTAAGATGGCTACATAAAGCCATCATGACCTAGCAGGAAATAATGACAACTAGTGTCAAGAAAAATACTTACAATTTATACAACTAATAAAGTACAGCAAGAGCTGTAATTTAATGACAAGTGATGTTTTAAACCTCAAATATGTAAAAGAATCATATATTAGAAGACTACATAAAATGTAATAGTTTTTAGAATCTACCTGGAATGAAGTTCTGAATATGTAGTTTGTGTTTTAATAACCATAGAATGGTTGACAACACATATGGAAGACTTGCTGCAGTACTTACAGTTCTAAATTTAGAGGTATTTACTCAAAACTAGAAGACATATTTGTCAAAACCATAAGCTGTCAAGAACAGAACTATAACTTTCAATAACTTGACTGTCTTCTTTGATTGACTCATTTATAATAATTATATACAGAAGCCAAAATTGTCATTGATCCCTTACAAAGAACTTCACCTTTAAATAATTCCTTCAAATACGCTCTCCTGAAAAAAGTTTCCGAGCAAGATGGGTTCCTCTACAAGTCCATGATATGATCAATGAATTTCCGCATGTACACTGATTGCTTAAATCTCTTGAATCTGTCATAATACTATTTTTAGGATCAAGATAAAATTCCTCAACTTGCAATGTATAAATAAAAGCTAAATATCCTGTTTTCACTTTCTAATATGCAAAAGAGTTTGACTTCCCAGAGTTAGCACTACTGAGGAATTTTGTCATAAAAACTCAACAATCACTCACATTACTTGAAAATAAATTGCATCAAATATGTCAAATTTTTTTGTGCAATCTTGAAAATTCAGGTCTCCATAAAAGTAAACATGCTAGAAGAAAACTGAATACTTAAAACTGATTTGTTTCTAAACACAATGATTATTAATATTATTAACTTTTTTTGACAAGCCAGTCGCATTTGTTTCATAGTTGTAGTCTTGCCTAATCAAAAAATGCTTATTACACATACTGTGGGCATCTCAAGCAGCATTTTTTGAATGTTTATGGAAATCAAAAACCTATTTTCAGTGTCCCCCAGGTTTGTATACTATAAAACAATGTTATTTCCAAACCACTCAGTTTAAGAGTGTTTTGAGGAGTTTGTGTCTTTCAATAAGTTAGAACAAAAATCACCTTTTACACATAGAATAAACATAGAACCAAAATCTAGAATACATGTACTTAAATGGTCCTATTAGTTATGATTTTCTCTTTTGTCCACATTCCGAAGTCGCTGAAAAACCGGAAAAGTGGCTTAAACCAGACAACAATTTCAACATAATTTCAGGAATTAAAAAATGTTTAACAGTTTTAAAATTGACACCATCAGCAAGAAAGTTGATTACAGTCAAAAGAACAACATCGCGATAAAATAATTTCTAGAGAAAAACAATACAATGTAGATTAAAAAAACCTTAAGTTGGATCATGTCTAGCAAGCAGTGTGAGACAGCCTAATGTACAGTCAAAGTAGCGGTTCTTGACAAGAAAGTGATGTTATTTTTTTCTTTATACTTTGGGACACCCATAGTGCAAAACAAGTTATTGAGCTATACTCTTCAATAATTTAAACCGAACACTTAAAGTGCTTGGCATTGTTTAAAATTCGAAATGAAGGCTAATTTTTAGTACAGAACAAGGGAAAATTCTGACGCGATTTCTACTTTCTTCTCGTGTGTTAAATTTTAAAAAAATTCCCTGGTACTTTTACAAGTAAATTCGTATCTATACGGCTATGAAAACAACTGAGCTCTTGCAGTAAACGTTGCCACCTTGTATACTGTGTATATGAGTTGCAAAGATATTTCATCAAATTTGATGGTGAAGTCTCAGGGAGCATAGATACACCCATCGTTTCTGAAAAGAAAAACATACCCCTTTTATAAAGATAGTTCTCAGAGTAATACGCACCTGGGCTTCTCCTAATCCCAATTCAATCTTGTCGATCGATTCCTGAATGATAGAGCCCTTTTCCCGCTCTAACTCATTCTCGCCATCGCTCTCGTAGTTCGAACTGAGAGTGTTCAAGATCCCGGAATGTTCATTTTTCAAGGTTTCTAATCCCCGAACAACGTTTTTCGTGTTGTTGATGATTTCATCTTGTGTCCATTTGCGACTGTTTCCCTCAAGATTCGTCATGTTCTCTTAGATTCGTCCGACGTAAAAACCCGATAGAAAGATTTTCAAAATGGCGTCCACTAATGCCGTTGATCTCCCTTAGGAGACAGTGGTCCGTTAAAAGATAACGCCGACAACGAAATCCACGTCCCTGAAGGTTCTCTAAATGTTTAAGTCCATCTTCATTATGCTCTCACGTAATTCAACCCCATGCCAAGGAAAAAATCCACCGAAAACTAGCATCACATTCCTTCCCGTGTCGATTTCGATCCAAGCTAAATTTGCATTATGTTGCTGTGACTGACAACGAGGCAAACATCCTTATTGTTAGGGAGGGGTGGTCGCAAAATTTTGCCTTGAGGGACCCATGAAGGAGAAAGACAGAAAAGTGAGGAGGTTAGCCAATACCCCCTTCCTCCCTCAAAAAGAATGGTCTGACTCGCTAAGGAAACTCCTATGGCAAAATAGGCCCAAACTGTGAAACCTCATATTTACCCCACTGTATGTCCTGTATGTCCTGGGGTATGGGGCATTAAATGACATAACAGGGTGTGGTAGGATGCTGAGGTGTAGCATTCGAACACCATTTTTGCCTCCAAGGTGGAAATTTTGATGAACTGAAAATTCAAAATGTGTGACTGACTGTCCCAGAGGCTGGGAGGTAGAGGATGGGAAGTTTTGAGTTGACTTATTAACTCATGGGGAAATACCTGGAAAGGGGGATACCCAGGATATAAGTTATAACCTGGAGATACACAATGAGACCAAAGGATCCCAAAGACTTATTAGGATGAAACAGAAACTCAGAGAGAGCTTGAAAACCCCTTAATAAAAACAGCTAATGTCATACTTACTTGTAAAATAGTAAAAAATGCATATTGAATAAAAGTATGTTTTCCAACATGCTGACTTAGTCATAGAATGCTGGAAATCTCATTTCTGAGGACTTCAAGTTACAAAAAATTCTGGGAGATGCCCCAGGACCCCCTGCAGGGGACTGCCTTCAGTGGTCCATGAACCCCCTTCTCTAAAATCCTCTCTCCTTCCCACAAAGATAAGTCTGTGGTGAGAATATTTGTTACCCAAACTAGTTCTCAGATCACAAAACTAATAGGGCTTTGCACAACCTGTCACTATAATTGAATCGGGTAACCCTGCTGGGGAAAGACTACGAGTAGTTGGGTTTTGTTTCTGAAATCCTCTGCGAGCGGAACTCAGTCTGCTTGCAACTCGATAGCTCTGATAAACGCAAGGAATACGCTAGGAAAAGAAAGACACTGCTCGTGGTCTATGCTGGGGACAAACTAGAAGAGGTCAACATCATTTTACTAACATTAAATTTAATTATTGTTTGTTCAAATAGTACTGGTCAGATATCACAAAGATACAACACAGTTTTTTTATTTAAAAGTCAGTCACACAGTAAAAATTAATGTTCAAGAGTATGATAGTAGCCCAAGTGACACTTCGAGTTTCATACATGACACAATATAAGAAGCCCTCAGCCCAATGACATGAAAAGGTGACAGATTGGTTCCTAAATTCTTGCAACCTGCTAATATATGACATAACAGGTATATGCTGTTTGAAGAAATTAAATACTCATCACTATATTGTTTCTTTTTGTGATCTTCACCTTTCATCGCACTATGCAATCTGTTTTATATGTTACTTCAACAACTAATACTTGGTATGCATATCTATTTGTAAAAGCCTTTTGAGGAATGTTACCATGTTAGGATGCAAATGTATGTAATCCATTAAAAAAGAAAATAATCAATGGGCTAAAAATAAGCTGCAATCATTCATTTTTTGGGTGATGGTGGATCCAACACACAAAAAAGAACTGCCTGATCACATGTTACGTTCTGTATATACTCTCTCGCTTAACTAGCAGACTAAGACTTCTAAAAGAGAAGAGCTTGGGATATACCAAAACATTATACAGCAGAAAACACTGGAAGAGCCATGAAACAAAGCTAAATCCTGACTTAACTTACTGTTACCTAGTTAATCCTTAGCTTAGGGGACTTATGCTGTTTTCAGTTTCCTTGCACTGTTTGGTTATTGTGGAAAATTAAAAACAGGTTGCTTCAAAAAAATCCACAACCACCCAATGGAAGGGATTTTGGGTTTTAACACATGACATCACTAGTTGGCTGGCTTTCCACTAATTTACATAAGCCAGCTAAGGACGGTTTTTTTTTGCTATGCATCTGATAAGAATAATAACTTCAAACCCTATTTTTTGTATTGTCTTGAGGAGAAAAATATTCACACATAAGTTATAATCTGAATCACAAAACCAGGCGTTATCTGTCCAGTGAAAAGCAAGGCTGATAACGAATGTATTGACCATTATATTAAATGTGTCTGGTTAATTTGTTGATATTAAATGTGTCGTTAAACTTCAGGAATACAGCTGGGTAAGCACTATAATAGTAAATATTTATTAAATGAATGACAGTTGAACACTTCTCAAGTAAGTTAGACCTGTCACCAACTGAGCATGATAGACATATTGGGGAATAGTCGCCTCAAGTTGTGGCAGTACAGACCGAGTGCCATATGTTCCATACAAAAATAGCCATGCATGGGAAAAATTAATATTCTCCAGCACAGCTCAAGCAAACTAGAAATACTAGTAAATAGTTTATTATATGGCATTTGGGCCTTGAATTTGGAGGGTTTAAAACACAAAAAAATACATGGCTTATGGCCATTTCTATGGAAACAGTCCATGTGGCAAAATCCTGATAAAGAAAGAACCAATCAGAACACTCAGTTTTATCTCAAGATTAATTTGCCATATAATATATTAATAATATTTACCTACATAAATTATGACTACATAGAATAGTTCATGTAAAATGTCTGGTATACATAACAATTTAAGTAACTTGAAATGCTCATGACTGTTATCTGATACTAGCCTAGCCCATGAATAGTGGCAAATAAAAGCTGTAAAAATACAATATCATTAATAATAAGTAAAATACTAATTTATTAAATCTTCATTATCAAAAGTCCTCCCCCTGAAGAAATCAAAATCTATCATGTCACCCTTCCCTAATTACTAATACATGTAGCTCTTCTTACTAACTCAGTTAGCCCACTCCACACAAAACATCACAAAGAGACAAAAAAGATTAAGTCTCTTGGTAAGATGGCCATGCTTTTCAGTTCTTTGTAAACCTTTTTAACACAGGTTAAAAGACTTCATCTCATTGTCTGCCAAACAGGATGATAAAGCATTCTGATCTAGATAGAATGTAAATGAGTTCATAATCCCATGGTGCTAAAGCGGATCCTGGTTTCTGTAGCACAAAAAGACCAGGCATATTGCTGCTTCCCTGAAAGGGATGCTATATCCCTTGCAAGGTAACTTCCAGAATTGATCTTTTACTTGATCACTTCCTGTAAAAACATTACTGACACAGTGAGCCCCAGCTGAGACACAAATCACACAGTCATGATAACAATCGAACTCACATCTCTTAATTGGTCTAACGGCCGCTGCACAAACAGTAGGTAGACATCCCTTTTAGCATGTCACACGATCAGTCACAATGGGAATTTAATCACGTCTCATTTTGAAACCACTGTAACAGGAGTAAACATTTTAAACAAGTCATGAAATCACTTCAACTACAGGTTGAAGTGGCTTCACTCGTTTCGACTAGATAGACTGAGTCAAATACTTTACATTCTGTACCATTTATGTTCTGTACCATAGATTTTAATAGCTTTGTAACACAGAAGGTTAAAACCTCACTAATCATTGCATTTTTCTCTGTCGTCAATCATAATGATGAAAAGGAAACAAACAAACATTAATACTGGATCAAAATCTGACCTTTAATTTTGTGCCCAGCGACTGTTTCATGAGAGTTCCACCAAAATGAGAAAGGTTTGTATGTCACTAAAAGGCACAGTTAAGTACCATTGACAATATAATATCAATACTATTTTCTTTTTTTTACTGTGAATAATAACAAACCACATGAATGTAATTCTAAAAATCAGTATGCTACAAAGTCCCAATCTTCTTTCATGGCTTTCCTTGGTCTCCTTTCCTCTTCTTCTTCTTCCTCCTCTTCCTCGTCCTCCCCCTCACCTTCCTCCCCAAAGTCATAAACATAGTCATCAGTTTTAAATGATGACCTCCTTCTGCTCTTCGGCACACTCACTTGTGACTGGGCTGTTAACTGAAGTTTGATTGCGCTGGTGTTTATTTTAACACTTGTTGTCAGCAAATCTCTCATTCCTCTCATTTTTTGACTTCTGAGATTAAGCACCACTCGTTCTTTAGAGTTTTCTACACTAGATGATGCCGAGTTGCTGTTTTCGAGCTTGTCATTGGAAGAAGATGAGGAAGTGGTGTCACTAAGGGGTGCTTTTATTTCAGGCAAGTCATTTTTGGGGGGCTCTTCAGACTTCGTCACAACAACTGTTCCTGCTCGTGAAGCTGACAATGCAGATCTACAAGTGGGCGAGAATCTTGAAATGGACTGCACAAGTTTCTTCGCCCAATCAGCATGCAACACAGGAGTATGACTGCCTTCCTCCCACAAACAAACGCCATCATAAAACTGAAGAACAAGTGCAAAGAAGAATGGATCTTCCGTGAGGTTGAGATTTCTAGCGGTTGCATTGTTTTCACCTTTGACTGAAGCTGCAGATGATGTTCTCAGGATGTTTGGGATAAAGTCATTGGCTATTTCATATAATTCTTTGAACATCTCCTCATCTCCTTTTGAATAGTTGTACCTACAGAAGAGCAGAGGAAAGAAAGAGCACTGTTAGCGGAAGCACTTTAACACATTGAAAACTTGATGCAAAATATAAATTCCCATACAGTCCATTTTTCTTGGTTTAACATCCCAGGCCTTTATAAATTTTTGTGGACCCAGCATTTCTTTAAACCTGCAGTTTAATAATTAAGAAATAAAAAACATGTACCATGTTTCTATCAGGTTATAAAAAATCAAGTGGAAGTATGGGAGAACGAGAAATGCTGTGGGAACATGTGTTTCCATAGCTTTTTCTAGTTCTCCCAAACTTTCATGACTGACAAAATGTTTCTAACTCGATAGAAACACAGAGAACATGTTTTCTATTTCTTTTAGAAAAAAAACGGGAAATGAAAAAGGAAAACAACTTGTTAACTTCAATTATCAGAATGTAAATTCTCTTTGCTCACACCATCATCGCGTCAACAACCCATGCTAGTTCTGTGTCTCCATCCAGTTATAGAAACAGGATTTTTAACCAATCAGCCCACATATTTTCTTAGGACTGTTTTCAAAACCCTTTTGGTATTCTGACTACTGGACTGAAACTAAGTTTTAACCGAGGCTAACATGGGGAGCCTTTTCAAATGCAAATGAAGTTAAATGTCTTGTTAGTGATATTCCACACAAGACTTCATTGCAAGCTAGTTTCTGTCCAATACTGAGAAAAGGAAAATGGTCTCATGAGCCCTGGCCAGTGTTTATTATGCACGGTTTTTTTCTCCTAATTTCCTTGACAGCTATTTAGCTTACTATGTGTCAATTATGGTGACTCCTCAGTATTGCATTGTGCATCCTTACTGCAAACAATTTTTGCATCATTAGCGTGTGTACGTAAGAACATGTACATCTAAGAGACTTCCTTCAAGCTAAGCTCAACAGCAAAATAAATGCTCAATCCCATTTTTTCTTAATCAAGCATGGTGGCCTATATTTTTTATTGCATAATCTTGGCAAACAAATTTAGTTTTTAAGTTGAAAAAATTATGAAAAACCTTGTTCGGAAGGGAAAATTAGATACTTAATCGAGGATGTGAATAATGACATCGAAAATAACATTATGAGATGTTTTGAGTCATTATTGTTTAGAATTGAGTACTTTTTGTTCATTTTTTCAAGATTGTTATTAAGTATTGTTTTCTTAACTTCTGCTTCCAGCTACCGCAAAATGTAATGCCGCAAAATGTAATGAACTGATGAAATAACATGCAAGGTTAGGCATAAATGGAGTAAGACGGGTCCATCTTATCTCTTAAGCGAGAATGGTGACCTATCCTTTTTATTACATTAATTTTTTCAAAACCGTGCTCGGTAGGAAACATTCAGGGAAAGTTTCCAAAAAAATGTTTGGCAACTTTTATTTTTGAGATTAAATAATTGTGGGGCTTACTTAAAACTACATCTTGGAGATCAAGCATTAAATCTGGAAAATTTGCTATAAGCCCCATAATATATGGAATAGATGGTTGCTTACAAAAGCTTATACCATATTGAGTCAAAATTTTGTCTCACTAGAATATATTAACTGCCAAGTGTTACCCCATGCACCAGTGCCGATACAATGTTTCATTCACGTAAAAATCAAGTTTGAGAAGAAAATCAGGTTCTTCCCATTAACCTATTGACTCTCGTGCCGCCTGTAACTGGCCGTGACGAGCCTTGGCCTTTCTTCCACTTCTAACGTCATCACTATTGACCACAATTGGCATCATCTATACTCAACTTCTGCAGGAGGAAAAGATCTCTCTAATGATGCCCAGATCATAGTGTTCGGCCAAATGGAGCCTGAGATATGCACAAAAATGCTCAAAAAGTTGAGTGAAATTTCCTGCTACTACACCTGGCTGCTCCATGGTAAAAATTGCCTGCCTCAGTTTTTTTAACTGCAAGCAAGCCCAGCAGAAGGCCAATCACTGTAGCAAAAAGAAATGAAAAGGAGAAAAAGGAAAGGGGAAAAAATAAAAAACCAAAATCGAAAAGCCTAAAAATGCAGATCACCTTCCTGGCCAAAAACTATCTCAAAATTCTGATTTCTGCGCACGCCCGAGCCAAAATGTCGTAAAACACAATGCTAGTGGCAAGAAGGCCAAGCTGGCGTGTTGTAAATGCATTTTCAACCAGATTAAAGCTAATTTGGCCGAGATCCAGCCTCAAAACTACCAAAATGTCCAAAAAACGCATTTTTTTGCAAGAAGCTCTGGGAGTCAATGGGTTAAGAAATTTCAGTCTCTTGTACTAGCCAGAAATACAAAATTAAATGTAACACCTCATTATCTATTCTTTGCTCCATTATCTATCAAGTGGTTGCTTACAGGAGGTTAAAAACAAAAGAAAATTTCTAACTTTTAGCCCAAGAAGTGGTCGAGGTCGCTTACGAGAGGTGGTTGCTTACAAGAGGTTCCAAATATAACGATTTGCCTTGGAAACTTTTGGTATTTTAGATAACTGGTCACTGAGGAGAGGTGGTTGCAGCAGGAGATTTGACTGTACTTACTTTCCAGCAACATACGCAGCTTTCACCCAGCACTCAATGGCCTTCAAATACTGCTTCTGTCGGTAATAATATCCTCCAAGGTAGGTGTATGGGTAGATGTGCTGGTCCTTGTACAGAGTTTGGTTCACTTTGATGCCTTCTTTAAGAATCTCCTCTGCAGATGGACGGCCAGGAGTCTGTGTTATTTCTTGTAAGTCACCAAGATTTCCCAAAGCCAAGGGATATCTATCAATTGAAAATAAGTTTTCAAATTATTACAATTGAACAGATCATGTCAGCCTTTGCACATACCCTTTCTCACCTCCCCCATCCCTCTAAAAATTAATTCAAACATTTTATTTTCATTTTCATTTTTAACCCCTATTAAGCAGCCACCCTCTGGGAACTGGAAGGAGGTTATTTAACAGGAGTTGGCAGCTTTATAGGCATTGAGGGGGTAAGTTTCTAAAGAAACTGTGGTGCTGCGTCAGTGGGAGTATTACAAGATAATTTGGTTTTATCAACTGAGTTGATAATATGAATTAGCCACCGTAAAGAGATTCAGAAGTTGATGTTTCAAGTGTTAGCCCTTCGTCAGGGCAAATCAAGGAATTGTGGGTTGTGTGTGGTTTATATAGAGAAATATGGAGCTACACTATTGGTTGGTGCCTGGCAACGTGAAAAACAGAATAAATTAGTTGGATGAAAAGCGTTTGTTGATACTGTGAGGATTAAGAGTGCTGATTTGAAAAATAAATTTTTGTTCTAGAGTTTTGCGACTTTCTGTGCTTCCTTGATGTAGGGAGAGGCAGACTGTCATATGTTGCATAGAATGATTCGACAGATTAAAGTGTCTAGCTACCGGTTTAGATGCGTTTTTGTCGTCTTTCTCTACGTCGCGAAGATGTTCTCGAAATCGGTCGCCTAGCCGTCTACCTGTTTCGCCAATATATAACTTTTTGCAAAGGGTGCAAGTTATACAGTAGATGACATTGGCTGAGGTACAGGTAAAATGATCAGTGATCTTAATAGATCGCTTGGGTCCCGACAATTTTTCAACGTTGCAAATGAAAGGACATGTTTTGCATCGTGCGCGTGCACATTTAAAAGTACCAGGTTGTTCACTCGTTTGAAAAGCACTTCTGACTAAAAAGTTACCTATGTTTTTGTTGCGTTTGAATGAAATTAATGGTGGTTGCGAAAAGATTCTGCCAGTATCGGGATCATTTTTGAAGTAATTTAAAGTTTTTTAGAATGATGGATTTAACTGCGTGGTTGTGAGGGTGAAATGTGAGAGTGAATGGAATTCTATTGTTATTCTCCTTCTGAGACGTTTGTAGTGCTGACTGCCGATCAATTTGTTGGGCGCAATGATGGCCTGCTTCAACAACACAGGCAGGATAGCCATGTTTGTCGAAAAAGTCGCACATTTCCTCTGATTTTAAGGAAAAATCAGAGTCTTCACTACAAAGGCGACGAAGTCTAAGAAATTGAGAATAAGGAATGGAATTCTTGACATGTGATGGATGTGAAGATGAATACAACAAATAACTATGAGAATCTGTGGGTTTTATAGGCATTATGCTCATTAAACCTTTTGTTTAGCAATGTTCCTGTTTCTGTTGCCATCACAGTTATACTCGCTCCTATTCTGATCTCGGTGGTGATCAGTCAGAATGGAATTTCTAGCCCTATATCTTGACATGTCTCTCATCTTGGAAATAGAAACTGTAAAGAGCACATGTCTGTTTACTTCCAAGAGATACAATATTATTACAATATCCCTTTTTACATGTAAATGTTGTAACATTAAGGATAATTTATCCAACTTCGAAATGTTTACTAGGAAGTAGGAGTCTTGTTAAAACAGTCCTGAACTGTTGACTGTATAATAATTAAATAAAATGTACATGTAACTATGTATTGCAGCAGGTTTTACCTTTTAAGGTGGCCTTGGTCATAGAGTAACCATAGAAGTTGCTGTTGAAAAACATATTTTATAAAATACAACAATCAGTGAAAAGGCCAAAAATATACATTACAAGTAAAAGTTTCAAAATTTACTCATATGGGTTTTGACATTGAAAAGAGATCTGAATCCTTTAAAATCTTTTAATTAATTGTTAAAAGCCAGTGAAAAACAACAAAAAATAAAATGCTTTAACAATAATTTATAGGGCAGACAAATAATTTCTTTTTTCAAATCTATACTATTTTGTATTGGGTCAGGCTGCCGATAAACTCATGGTTAGTGTGCTTGACCCCTGACTGGGTGGTTCTGGTTTAAGCCCTGGTTGAGGGCATTGTGATGATTTCTTGGACAAGATAACTTTTATTCTCACAGCGCCTCTCTCCAATCAGGTGTATACACTGTAATTGGGTACTTGCAAATTTAATGCTAGGGGTATAACCCTGCAATATGGACTAGCGCATCCCACAGGGGAGTAGAAATATTCCTGGTTGCTTCATGTGACAGAAATTGGGATAAGCTCCACCCTCATGGACCACTTAGCTCATACGTAGACCTTTCCTAGTTACAAGATGTTTACATGTATCAACTAATGTTGACTTCTCTCTTTCCTCAGCATGTTACAAGAGATGCCTAATTCTGTAAAAATAGAGGTGATAGGGGATATAACAGACCTGCTGTAAACCAGCCAGTTCCACACTATCACTGGAGTTTGTGATGGCTGGATTAATGGACGACACCATAGAAGCGACCTCCATGTGTCTCGTGCATTTCACAGGGTAACCACTAAGATATAGCCAGCTGTGTGCAGTCGTCTCATCAAAATCAACAGGGCGGCCTCTTTTATCCTCATTACCCTTCCCATGCCAGGTAACCTCTGCTGTCTCGGTACCATCCTTACCAAACACCACCCAAGCATGATCTTCGGACAGTGCTAAATGAACATCATTAACACCCAACGCTTGACAGATTGCCACCACTGTAAAAGCAACACCAAAACAGTCCAGTCGATTTCCTGTAAAGGATTTTAAAAAAAATTATTAAATTAATGAGAGCGCTGACTTCATCTCTTTAATTCCTTGTTTGATTCTTCACCCACTGATCTACATTTTTGTGACGAGACATTGGGTGTTTTCCATTATGTCAGACTGACTGGTTAGAGACCAGTGGGAATGCCTGAGGAAAATGGAACAACATTTTCCAATCAAGTTGGGCCAACCAAGAGGAACAGTAACCTCGTTCCCAGGGTCTCTCATCTTACCACCCCCTGGAGCGAGCAAGTAGACACCCTAACACACGCTGGTCTCATATCTCCCAGAATCTGGGAGATAGAAATTAACTTATTAAAGGGAAGGGTGGACTAGTAGGAATTTTGTGCGGGATGTGGTTGTCACCAAAAAAATACAGGAACGATATGATGCTCTTATTCCGCAAATGCCAACGAAACCTCATCCATTATCTGATAGCAGAAATCAAAGTTGGCACTGTAGGTTGTGTGGTTCAGCTAATTAAGGACGTTACAGATTGTAAAAATCTCCTCAAGAAGGCGAATGAAGAATTGCACGCTATGGCCGAAGCTATTTATGGAAGATCTTCAACTCATTTGATTTTTACCTTGGAATGAATTAAAACCAGGTCTAATGTATAGTTCTTTCGAATAGCACTAAAACAGTTTAAGAGAATTCAGAGCCTTCAAATCACTGAAAGCCAAAGTCAAATCGAGATGAGCAAAAGGGTTAAAAGATTTTTATTGGTGTCACCGCACCGTCGACTCCCCTAACTTTGCAGAGCGCGAACGACTCTTTGCAGCCTGCATTTTGCCGTGCTTTCTGTTAAACTGGATTTATCTTTGACCGAAAGGCGGCTACACAGAAAAAATTATTTTTAATGTGTCAATAAATCAGTGTATGTGACTCCAACAGTTCGTGAGAATTGTGCACTCTTTTAATAATAATTTTCGTTCCCTGAAAGACTCTTGACCTTTCTTTGCTTCATGCACGGTGTTTCTGAGAAAAGGAAACATCTGCCCTGTTAGGAGAAATGAAAATTATAAGTAGAGTAGCTTAAAGTGGAGTCGTTTGAGTGTATTATAGCATATTTTTAGCAGCCATGGGTCTGCATGGTTTCTGATATTAACTGCATGTCGTTTTGCAGAGTTTGACACCTCTGTAATTTGCCATGTTGTGCTTATACTTTGTTCAGGCTCGTTTCTATTGCAAGATATGTTTTGAGGTTCTAAGTATTGGTTCTCCAGGGACAAAGATTACAATCTTCCATGAAAATAATGCCTACTTTGATTCGATATTGTGACGCCAGGACCGCATATTTGACTGGAACTGCAGGCACAGCGTGTCACTTATCATGAATATCATATTATCTTCTTCCAGCCAGCTTTTCTTCAGAGACTGCCGTAGCTTTACTTCGATAACGTTATATGTTTTTCATTAATTTGGTTGAGCGCATTTCAAAGAACACTTGCATATGCTTACCATAAATGTTGGAATACATGTAGATAATATTCAAAATTTCACTCTGAAGGTTAAGTACTGTTAAACATCACTGGTAATGTCAGTCACAGCACAGCACGATACTTTGAATTCGACAAAGCTCAACACGACCAACTGCTTGATTACAAAGGACCCCTCCCTAATGTTTTCAATTGTCAAAGTGGCATGTGACCAGCATGTGCCAGGGTCTTTCCTCACTCACTCCAGAAGGGATAAGATGAGAGACCCTGGGAACGAAGTTGGAGGAATAGCTCTTACCATTCTTTCTTCTTTTTCTGAATTCCTTATATAAACGACGAGAAGTAGGGCAATGAAATGGATGTTCAATTTGCAAATGAAATGGAATGGAAAACTTCAGTTAGAATGGTCCGAAAAGTCAATTAAAGTAGATCACCTCCAGAGGTGGTCTTGAATATTTGATTTAGAAGGACTGAAATGGACCTTTCCATTTGACTTCCACCCAAAACTCTTTGTCCTAATGGAAGCACCCATATTTTAAATGTGAAAAGTGGACTGATCAACATAACACAAGCATGGGAGAAAGAAAAATATGAGTCCCCAAAGGAATTGAACCCATGACCTGCCGAACACCGATCGGGTGCTTTATCCACTGAGCTACAAGAACTCAAGGAGAGCAAGATTTTTTCTCTGTTCCAAACTCACGCCATTTTGAACAATTCACTTTTCACAATTTATAACCACGCCTAAAATTCACCATCTCAAGTCTAATAAACAACCATTATTTCTCAGACCACCTCCAAGCTAAGAAATTGTAGTCTACTTGCATTAACATACACTCTTTCTTTTTTGTAAGAATATATTTTAAAAGTTTAGGAATTTTCTTTTGTATATTTTTTTAAATTCACATACACGTTACAAGGAGCCTCTGGCTCCTAGGTGTTTTTACGTGGTTAAATAAATTATTATTATTATTATTATTATATTATTTTATAAGAATATTGAGGCTGAAATTGTGAAAAGGATGTAATTTTGTGTTGAAAGAGTTTACTACAGTGATCACACTTAACTGTCTTAGGCACAGTTGAAACAATACTAGGTACTTTCCATTCCATCATTGAATTTCTGTGACAAAAATGGTTTTCTTAAACCCAAAAAAGTCAAGTGTTGTCTGACGTGACATCTTGACCTAATTGACTGCAACAAACAGTGATGGAGCACATGCATAATGTAACACAGTACAGACCTAGACTCCCAATACATCCTTAAATGGAAATGTCATAAGCTATTAATAATTAAGAATGTTACAAGAATACTGCCTAAAATCGGCAGAAAATTGGGAATATTCAACCATATGAAAAAGAATGGGCATAGTCAAAATTCTGTTGACTTCAACTTTTCTTGTTTGATTCTATACTTTTTTTGCTTGCTTTGAGTTTAAGCAACCACATCAAGCAAAAACCTAATTAAGTCAGGCCAGGATTGGTGAGGATTTTAAATTCAGTTTTGTCGCTCTGAGGTAACGCACAATATATATTCACCAAATCAAAACGTATAACAACTTGACTCAATTTTTTTTGAGAAATGTAATTAGTTGAAAGAAAGTGAATCAAGAAGTAACAATACTGATTTCTGTTTAACGTGAAATCTGTACAATGTTTGCATGGATGTATTAAGCTTGGATGGAGTCTATCTGGGATTTGGTCACAGTAAAAATAGAACAATATTGGTCTAAAACTTGCACACGATGGTGAAATCAGAAAAAGAAACAACAATCACTGTATGAATCACTAAAATGCAAACAGCCAAATTAAACATATTATTACCCTTCATACCTTAGTCTAAAAGGATGTAATGCAACTGCAAAGAATATCAAGGTAACAAGTTACGATTACTACAATGATTTGTCAGAACTTGCCTGTCAAAAAACTGTAGAGATTCTGGATGTGTGGTTTATCCTTAAAGTACGATTTTGAGAGACAGCTCCAGACGAGATCGGCGACATGTACAATGAATTCCCTTGTCGCTGGCTTCAGCTCTTTGTTGACGTCCAAATCTTTCTTTATCAAAGCCTGAAATTTACCGCCAAGTGCATCGAATGTTTCTTTGTCGAGACTAGGGCAACTATTCGACGATCCTTTGCAAGTTAGTGCTGTCTCGAAGAAGCCCAAAATAATCGATAACTTTGCCAGGTTCGGCTCTGCTTTTGCAAGTTCCACTTTGAAAACTTCGACCACCGACGAGATGTCCTTCAAAGGAAAACAACTGGCGTCTGTATCCATCCTGGCTCGGAGTGCAGTGTACCCTTGTATGGTTACTCCTCTTGCGAGGGAGACAAAAGACTCCTGGATTTAGCGACTTCAGCTCGCGAAAGTACAGCAGTTAAGTACTTAGCCAAGAGCTCAAAGCCCCGTTCTCACGGAGTAAAAGCATAATCTAACCTTCAGTGGACATGATCTTTGAGAAAACCACGACCAAATGATAAACAAACATGTTGGAACAAACAAATGAGAAAGGGAAATTCGAAAGAAAGAAACGAAGGGAGTTGGGAACGAAAGAAAAAGATCGATGAGGAATGAGACCAAGTCACGACTTGTGACGTCATAGAAAGTCACGTGAACTGAAAAATTTACAGAAACTCGCCATCTTTGTAGTGAGTAAGTCTTATGAATTTTATTCGTAACTTTTAATCCCTGTTTTGAGCCAGACATGTATATAATTACGCCTGGTAGTATCAACATGTTATGAAATCTGTTTTCTGTGTATTTTTCAGGATCTTCTTCCTAAATTTTGCTCTAAAAGTGCGTGTCTTTCACGCGCAATTATAGTGCAAAGAGATTCGGACGATTTCGTCATCTAGAGGCAATTTATGACTTTTTTGTGCTCTGAAGGTAAGAATATAACCTCTTTTAGCTTCTCCCTACAGTTCGCTATTATGGGACAAGCAAGGTATATTTATCTATTTTATTCAAGGTGTTTAGAATCATCAGGTTTGTAGTTTTTTATAAATCGAGTTTAAGTGTTGAAGAGCGAGGGCTCGTTCGTCTCGATATCTATGAAGTGATTTTTTTATGTGAATCCCAAATTAAGCTTATACGGTCAACTTAAAGATTTTGTATTTTTCATTGAAGAAAAAGATATTGTCACTTTAAGTGAAACGGTAGGCTTTGTGAAATTACTCGGTGAAACCGACAATGAAAACGATGGAATATATTATTGGTACACGTCACTTTCCGATAACAGAAGAACAGGACAAAACAGGAAGCACATTGAAATAGCAGGCTATTTATCTAGCATCCAATTGCCCATTGTGGAAAATAGTTTTATTTAGAATAATAGGTAAATTGTTACACACAAAACAAGTCTTTGTCTTGAGAAGTGTCCTTGAAAATTTTATTTAACTTTGATTTTGTGAACAAACGGCAGGTTTTCTGTACCAAGTAGTTTTGGAAGTTTTGTGCACAGCCTTGTTAACTTATGAAAATATAGGCAGTCGATGACTGCATGTAGCTTACTGCGCCTGCTATTACATATTTAACCACCCTGAAACGACAACACTAGAAATTACTCACAACTTAAGATAAGTGCAAGCACGCTCTGTGATGAATGAGACAAATATATTTTAGCACAAAGCTTGTAGAGAACAAAATATATTAGGAGAAAATTACACAAGGTCATTATTTTTCACTAGAAATTCATCTTGGAAGATATATAATTTTATATTCAGTTGAATCATCACTGAAATGACCTTTGCCAAGTTTTTTTTTCCTTTGGAATGAACGAAAGTCTCTGATTACAAAATCACGCTCAACCCGCAGGTTACAAAAATATCTCTTTTAAAAAATTACTTAAAAAATGATATATTACTTTTGCGTTAATAGCTACCACACATCAGCAGAAGTAAAATCTATTCCTTAAATTAGCATTCCAGCTTCATCATTAAGTATTTCAGCAAAATCGTACAAAAGCAGAAATTATAATAAGATTTTTGTTTCCTCACTCAATTGCTTGACGTGTAAAAGGATGCGGCATACATCCATGTGAACATAGCACGAAGTAGTGTTTTAGTTAAAAAAAATGTAGAATTATTGCCTTAGGGCTGAAAACTCAAAATGGGAACATTTTTCAAACATTTTTTCTTGTGATTTAGATGGAAAAATTACCTTGGTGGGCTACAAAAGAGAACGAAACGAAAAACAGCAGGACAGCTCACAACAAGCCGTTAATTTACTCAGTTTACTGCGATAAAGCTTACCTACGGATAATTTCAGCCTTACAAGGCAGCAATTGGTCCCAAATTACTTTCTGTATCCTTACAAATGTCCTGACTTCCATCCCTGAAAGATATTTCCCCATTTTTGAACAAATGAACATTTCTCCGTGAGAGGACGCCATTAATCATGTAACGCCTATTTTCTTTTACGCTTTCAAGTTACCTGACAGTCAAAATTGGCAGAGTTGTTGTGGGCTCGGATTCTATTGTTACACTCACTCACTCACTCAGAAGGACAGCACAGTAGCTTATGCCTCTTTGGGCAGTAAGCTACAAAACGGTCCCTTGATGGTTTGGTTAATTATGCTAATGTGCTGTTACACCCACCAAAGGTATCAGAATTTCTTTGGAGGGGGCTCTCTACGACCAAGAAATTTAAAGAAATGTATGAGACATAATTGGAATTTCCAGAGGTGTGAGGGGGATCTTTGATAAAAATCTCTTCCATGGGGGAGGTATGGATATTTTGTGGAACTTCCCAATGGAAAACTAACATTCATTTCACCCTGCTTACTATAACTATTTTTTCTGCAGGTTGGACTCGGTTGAGCAGACTCAAGATTCATTTTCACACAGAAAATAAAACAGGGCTCCAACGCCTCCCTTGTTTCACGATACGGACAAGACATAGAACTTTTATGAATTTAACAGGGAAAATTATTCAAAGCAGAAATTATTGCAGTAACTGCAATCACTACAAGCGTTTATCAAAGAGGAAGCTCATAAAAAGTAAACAATCATGGCTCTCGTCAATGTCAACCGAAAGAATACAGACCAGTTTTACCGTTATAAGATGCCAAAACTCCTAGCCAAGGTAACACATCATAGCTAGTACTTGATTATTGCATGAGTGGATTGGTTTGGTCTTAAAAATGTAAATGTAAAAAGATGTAAATCCTGTTTACAGTGGTCATGCACTTAGCTGTACAAGCACTAAGCTTTAGCTGGTTTACTGGTCCTCAGGTCTGCAGGCCAATTTTTTATCTATGCATCAAGTTTGTCTTGTGTAACTTTAACTTCATAGTTGATGCTGCTCTCATCTTGTAAACTATCAATTTTCATTGCTCCGGCAACATGTTGCAAAATGCTATAAAAATTTTGTGTGTTATGAACCAATCATGACCAGGGCTCTAAAAAAGGACTATATGATCATCAAGGACAAGTAGATTTTTTTGCCGAACAAGTTACTTTGCATTCTCACCCACTCCATAGTCAAGGGCCTAGGCTAAATCACAGTAAAACCAAACTAAGACTTGCCTAGGGCAAGAAATTTTGGAAAGCTGCTGGTCTGAAATGCAAGCTGGAATTCAATATTTTTTTTCAAGCGTGATAACCAAGTTGTAAATTTGAACTGTATAAAAAACAATTCTGTCCTCAGCTTGTAACAAGCTTGTTTTAGGTGACAAAATTTTACAGTGTAAGTCAGTATCTGAAGATGTATCAGTGCTGGAAATAACTTTGATAATATAGCAGGACATCTTCCTGTGATTCTTACACTAATTTTTTGTATGTTTTGTTTTTCATATTTTTATTCATATCTGTTGTAATGTGTGACAAAATGTTTGTTACAGGTATTTCATTTTAATGTCCCTAAATTTTCAGGTTGAGGGCAAAGGGAATGGAATCAAAACAGTAATTGTCAATATGGTAGAAATTGCTAAAGCATTGCAGAGGCCACCTGCATGTAAGAAATCTATTTGTTTTGGTATTGACAAAGTGTGAAGTATGTCTGTGTTTGTTAATTCATGTATCAGCATCCATCATCATGGAAATAAACATATACTACCTGTTTTAGATACCTTTGAGCAAATGGCATCTCAGACTATAAAATGTTATTAGACCAGTATGATTAATTTATCTCTTGTGTGAAAAGGATATACAGTTGGACCCTGCTAATTTTAACTTGGTTGTTTCAAATTCCCCATTATTCTGAGCTTGAACCCGTTTGCCATAGATTTCTCAGTTCAAAATACTTGTTGTGGTCTCAAGTGACACATTGGTTTAAGGAGATAGGTGGCAGGTAACAAACTACTAGTTTTTAATATGGTTTATTGACCAAGGGTGAGGTCAAGATGGCTGGATATTGGCCACGATTATTTTTTTGTGTTGATGAACCGAGACAGAGTCAAGGTCCATAAACTTGCATAAAAAGGAGGAGGGGAATATTCAACTATCTTGACTGAACAAACTTGGTCAATATAGCATAACCAATCACAACACAAAGTTTGTTTCATCTTAACTACTCTCGGAGCTAGCCAGGTAATAATATCATGTACATGTCTTTAGTTCCTTAAGTCAGATCCTGTCTCTGTCCTGAGATGGGTAAAGGGCTCTGTAAAATTTATGACAAGAAACCTATTATATGTAATCTGATACAGAAACTCTTATGGCTCTTTTGGAGTAAGTAGGCCTGATATCACTTTGCTTTTCCTAGATCCAACCAAGTACTTTGGGTGTGAATTGGGTGCACAAACCCAGATTGACTTAAAGAATGAACGTTATATTGTGAATGGATCACATGATGCAGAAAAGTTGCAGGACATTCTTGATGGCTTTATTGAGAAGTTTGTTTTATGCCCAGATTGTGACAATCCAGAAACTGTCTTGGTATGCTACTTAACACTGTTCAGTGTTTAGAAAGCTCATGTAACTTATGTTGCCTAATGGTGTAGCTAAAGAGTTGCAACTATATTGCATTTAAAGTTGGCAAATAAGACATGGAACTTATTTAATTCTTCCTGTCTTGCTCTCTGGGTCTTAAAAAGAAAGAAAGAATTATTGATGTGAGTGAATTTTTAAGCTGGACTACATGTTGCTAGTTCCAATTCCATTATTTTTTCTGTATTTTAGACTGTTGAAACACGCAAGGAAAGAATTGGTCAGTCATGCAAAGCTTGTGGATATAGTGGGATTATCAAAATGCAGCATAGACTGATAACCTTCATATGCAAGAACCCACCAAATGAGTCAGGAACACCTTCAAAAAAGTGAGTAACATACTACTCAACACTTAATCATGAAATGACCACACTTTACCAATCAGGAGCTCTGTTTGGCCGGAGGGGAGGGGTGGGGGAGTTAGTGCAGAGTGTACTAATATTCATTTTTCTAATAAATCCTCCTAGCGAAAATGTTAGAATACAAAAACTAATAGCAAAACATATTCAAATGCTTTAAAAAAGGAAAGGGGAAGACGGCAAAAGTAAATACTTTAGGACTTAATTATTAATTAATAACTTGTTGCAAGTGAAGTATGATCCTTGCAGTAAATTTTCCAATTTAAGCAATTGGAAAGAAGAAGCCTGATGACACAATGAAGGGCTTCAACGGGATTTGAAGCCATGACCTCCGCGATACCGGTGCGATGCTCTACCAACTGAGCTATGAAGCCTTGCTCCCAATGTGTGGCTTCATAGCTCAGTCATAAGGCAGTCATCACATTTTGTGAGAGACCTGGAACAAAAATTTTCATCCCCCATCTTTTGCAACACCTTGAATGTGGGGCTACCAAGCTTTGTGTAATATACTAGATGACGGACCCAGTACAGGGAAAGAAATATGCTAAATGTGTGCTCAAAACAAGATTTTATTTTGTTTTCTTTACATGTTGTAGTGGCACCGATATTCCAAACTTTTCCAGGGTTCTCGTTAAGTGACAGCTGCCAGTGAAATTCACTGGCTGAGAAAGAAGTGATTGTCAGCTTGATTTTTGTCAGTTAGGTCACTCGGTAAGGGGCAACAAATGGTTTTTAGGTTATGCATGTACAATCGATATATGAACCATGAGGGTTCTTTCATTAGTCCTAACCAATCAGATAACGACCTGCAGATTCTTGTTGGGCATAAGTTATCTTGTCAGGGCCAAGGTGTGTCCCTTTTTTAGCAAACAGGATTGAAAAAATTGAATCTTTCGGTTTCGGAACATCAGATACACGAAAGTCAACAAAGAGATGGATAAACCTTGGCTAAACATTCAGTTTTAGCAACAAAGCAGTCAGTCTAATAGTTGTATTACCTTCTTTAAGAAAAGCAACTCCAGTCTCTAGTGAAGCCAGAGCTAAATCGCAGGTAAAACAAACCAAACTACCAATTAAACATACATGACAAATTACAGGGTGTCAACTTAACAGTAGAAACCATGCAGAAAAACATGTGCTTTTGACATATTGTTCAAACCTGCAGCTGAAACTTGCCAGAGTAAGTAGCATTACAACTTCTCAAATTGTACAAAAAACCCGAGAAACTGATCGAATAGTGCTGTAGACTCTGTGGCCCCTGCTGAAAGCATGAATTTTATCGCCCTCTGAAGGGACTCGTTCACCAATGAAGGATATATTCTTGTTTGAGTAGCACTGTTTACATCCAGCACTTCTCGTTGAAATGCTGCTTAGTTGTATTAATCAATATCTGTGTATTTTAAATTTAATTGGTTTTATTGTTAACACCAAAGGTGGTAACAAGACATGCTATTCTGTGACAACAATAAGGCATTGTTAAGTAAGTAAATTGAAGGCCATATGCAAAAATTAGAGCACTTCTGACGAAAATGTTTTTTGACCTCAATAGTCACTTAGGAGGGTTTTCCACTAGCATCTTCAATTTATTAGTTCTTGTTTGTCGGTCAAAAGAAAATTTGCATGTTAAGCAAATGGTTGCTTTTCCATTTCCTCATCCGACGTTCAGCTTTCTTCCATTTATCTCCAGCTGTGAAAAGAATACAAGCAAGTCTTCTGTGTGTTTTCTAGGAAACGAGTTTAAGGTTACATTCCTCTGCCAGCAAAACAAAAGTATCAAGTTGAAGACATTTGCTTGAAAAGTGAAATTGTCGTGTTCGCTACTGTAAATGTATTACTTGATTTAAAAATACACTACAGTAAATTCAAGAGCTCTCTTGACAAACGTTACTTGTTATTTTTGGACTGTGAATGAAAATACACACATCAAGCATACACACTGCTAAGATTGTGTCATCAAAATCCCTAGCTGACTAGCAAGGTCAATACAAACCAGGAGTGAATTGCAGGGGTTACATAGAAACTGTGTAATGAGTACTGTGTCAGTGCTATACATTACACTCTGTGCTATCTGAGATTGTGTCACTAGTTCAGAATCATGGGGTATGCTAGCAAGCATTCTCTTTCATGTCCCACCAGAACCCCTCCCCCTCCCCCTTAGTGTCATTTTTTCCTCTCAACCTAATTTTCATAAGGCCAGATTGCTCACAAATTGTTAAGAATCACCTGCTACAGGTGTACAGGCTACAATTTATTCCAGTATTTTTCTTTGGGAGAAGAGGAAGAGAGTCGAGTTGGTTAATTGACACTAAGTTGTTGTGGTAAGAAAAGTACCCTTTTGTTTTGCAGAGAGCAAAAGGCCCACCGCAAAGAGAAGCAAAAAGGGCAGCAAAATGGTGACACAAGCCCGACTCACAATCCTATGCAGCCCGGTGAAAATGGAATTGAAAACCCTGACTTCAACAAAGAGGTGTGTCAAGCTAAAATAAGTCCTGATTCTGCTCAAAAGCTCTATTACATGTATGTTACAAAGTAATAAATAGAAGTATTGTGTGTTGACAAGTACTGTCATTTTTCATTTGTAGTATTATAACCATGGGAATGCAGTGATATCAATAGGAAAGTGTGCTTTAATGTGTTCCTGTCTGAGCTTGAATTGGTGAAAATCAATGTTTAGACCATTAATTTTGTTACGGATAATAATTGACTGAGTGTAGTATTTGGCTTCTGACATGCTTTAAGATAATTTATATTAACAACTTCAAATCAGTCTTAAACCTTATGTTAGAGTGATTTTGGAATAATTATAGCCTAATTACTACCTGAATGGCAATCCACTTAGGACTAAGCATTTACAATGACCACCAAGTAGATTTTATCTTTATTACTACATGTACATGTCCCAATTATTTTGTCCAAAATGTTACATGGAGAAATGTGAGGAAATCTCTTTAAAGACTTGATGACACTGAGCTCAGATATCAGTCAATAGGCTAGTTAACGCTAATGGAGCCAATTTGTTGTTTGCAGCCTGTCGCAGCAGCAGATGATGACTGGAGTGTGGATACAAGTGAAGCAGCTGTTCAAGCAAGAATGGGAAACCTTACTTCAGGAGTCAAGGGATTGGCATTGACTGATGACACTGAAAAAACACAGGAAGAGCGCTTCAATCTGTTTTATGGTTTTGTTAAGGTATGTGTACTTGAAATGGTAATGCTTATTCTTGGCTTCTGGGTTTAGTATTTTATAAGAAGCCACTAACAACTTTTTGTGCATTACAACTAACCAGCGCTTGAAATTGCGACTCACTGGTCGCCATTGTGACCAAACATTTAGTACTGGCAACTAAATTGGTGAATTGCAGGAACTGTAAGATAACACAACACATCTTTTGTTTCTTTAAATCTTTTTAAGGAAATCATCCAGATCTGGTAGGTAGTAGACAGCTCAACTTTCCATCCCCCTGAATTTAAAAAAAATTGAATGTAACATTCAAAATCGTGTTAGTGTTCTTATGTGAGTTATATATAAGCTTAAAATGAGTTGGTGACTAATATTTGTGACCTGGCAACCAAATTTTTCCCAATAGTTGTCAGCTGGCTCTCAAACTAAAAAGTTAATTTCGAGCCCTGCCAATATTGTAGTACTGAATTCTTTGCTCAAGATTTGATTTTATTCTCAGTTTCAAACTTCCATTCTTCAATTAATGAAAAGTTCTGTGTTCACAAAATTGTGCCATCTAATTAAATCTGACCTTATTGTATCTTTTGTAAATAGAAAAAGAAGGAATTAAACTCTTTGGAAAAGAGTGCCAAAGAGATTGTTGCAGAAGCAGAAAGGCTGGACGTTAAAGATAAGGCAGTCCTAGCACTTAGTGAATTACTGTTTGACAAGAATATGGTCAGCCAAATTCCAAAATTCCGTGCTCTGTTTCTGAGGGTAAGTGTTCTTCTCTCCTTTGTATCTACTGTTATCTAGGCAGGATTTATGCAACTTGTTTGATTAACATCAGTATAAGAAAGACAATCCACTTATTGAGATTTTAAACCAGATGGAAATTACGTTATCAGATACTGTTTAATGTTTGACCACACAGTTTCGATTATTCACAACCAGATAATTGTTCTACTCAAAAACACCAAGAATGCATCTTTCTGTATCATACACATTAGATAGTGTAAGTGGGATTCGCAGAGGCAGAGACTAGCATGCTGGACTAAAGATTAAGTGGTCCAGGTTTAAGCCCATCAAGCCCTCAATTTATGGTGTTCAGGGCAAGACATTTTACTCTCTAAGAGCTGCTCTTCATCCAGGGATACAATTGAAGACTGGCAAATTTACTGCTGGGGGATACATGTTATGTTGCAATGGACTACCATTCTACCAGGGGGAGTACCTTTACTCCTGGTTACCTCTTGCTGTGGAAACTAGGCATGTCTGCTTACTTAATGAGCCACTAGGTTCAAATGCATAATCTGTGATACAGAAAATGTCACCACACTATTCAACTAGGTCGTGTATTTTTTTCAGCTTTGTTTTAACTTTTTTGTTATTTCATGATCAGTTTGTTCATGGAAACCACAAGGCTCAGAAGTATCTGCTGGGTGCTTTTGAGATGCTCGTTGGAAAGTCATTTCCTGCAGAGTTGATGCCAAAGGCTGCCCACATTTTAAAGGCTTTCTATGACCATGACCTGCTGGAGGAGGAAGTGATCTTGCAGTGGAGTGAAAAGGTACATTGATCAACAATTTTATTTATTTATTTATTTATTTTTTTATCATCTTCAAGTAACAACAGCAGTTCAGTTTTGTTTTTGTCAGGTTTCTAAAAAGTATGTGAGTAAGGAAGTGTGCTCTCAGATCCACGAGAAGGTGGCTCCTTTTATCAAATGGCTGAAAGAAGCAGAGGAGGAAGAGTCTAGCGAAGAAGAGGAGGAAGAGGAGGTTGAAGTGGTTTATGACACCAAGGCCCAGCAGCTGAAGGCTCACGTTGACAACACCACTACCCATGAAGAGGATGATGACTTGGACATTGATGCTATTTAACTGTTCCTCCAAGGACTGAAGAGGGATGAAAAACTTAGTTTAATCATTACCTAGTCTTGCATAAAAATAACTTTAAATTTGTTTAAGTTTGAAAATGTGTGCTTGTTGCTGTTGTTCCCAAAGGGAACTGTGCCTAAGAAAATAAGCTTGGTACTAATAATTGTTGACATAATTTGATAATGTTTGAATGAAAAGAAGTGTCATGGAACAAGTGCAGTTCATTATTCACATAAAAGGTTGCACAGAGGATATTTGATTTAACATTGAATTGCAAAGCCTTTGTTTGGGTTTTGGAGTGTTTGGTTCAGTTTAAGCTTAACAGAGGGCAATAAAGTAATTAAAAAACACACCAGTTGTCAAAGTCCCTTTAATTGTGTGGGGTTTTTTTAACGCCAAATTATGGAATGTAGCGATGCAGTCTGGTTGATTGTTGTGGTATGTTTAGTTACATATATATAATTCAGGGGTAAGCAATAATATTATTACAACTTGAACAACTTCTCACTGGCATTTCAATGTCTCTTGCCTCAAAACCAACATACGTGACAAAAAAGGTAAAGAAACTTAAGAAAAGGGCAAGCATAAATCCCTGGAAGAGGTAATAGACCAGATTCATGTTCTCCATATTGGAACTAGCTTGCAACGAAGGCTTGGGCGGGGAATATCATTTAAGTGCGTATGAAGTAAAAAATAGTTGCTGCTTACTTGAAAGGCCCTTCAAAGTACAAATAATGGAACAGAGAATTAACTCTGAAGTGTAAATTTAAGTGCTAATTTAACCAATGAATAACCCACTGGGCATTAGCCCTAAGGATTCTCCACTCACAACAATTTAATGGGGATAGTGAAGACAATTTGGGAACCATTTGTGTTCCGAGATAGACCCTTTGTACTACTTTAAAAGATTGCAAATGGGGATATTTGGTTTTTCGCAGAAAGAGACTGGAGCCGAGAGTATTGTCGTGGCAACAACATAGTAATTATCATTCCATTTCATTTGTGATGTATGTTTCTGGTGCCAAGTTTGAAGACCACTGCTCCAATATTTCTTGAGATATTCTTGATTGAGTGTGTTAGTGAAACCACCTATGACATCATCACTTTCCTCATTTCCATAATACAAAAACGTGAATATCTCTCAAAAGAAAAAAGATACCGGTATTTCCAAAAGGAAAACGCCATTCTTCTTTACTTCGAAAAGCCTTTCAAATAAGCAGCAATTATTTTTTACTTTATGGGCACTTTAACAGATGAATGTCATTTGCATTTGAGAAGACTACTCATAATTAGCTTCCTTGTTCCTCTGTCGTCCCTTTTTAAGACCTTGTGACAGGTGTGCTTTTTTAAATTAGCTACCAACTATCAGTAGATGATGTTTAAGGCTTCAATTACTGTTCAGTATTGTATCTGTTTATAGTGGATGGTCTGATGGCTTTGAATACTAGGAAACCTTACTCCAGGCTCAAGAATTATAATGGACTGAAAACCTACTGGACAGACTACAGTATTATAAAGTAGGTTGGAACAAGAAACCTAAAAAAATACATTTTGCCAAACACTGGCAGATATTAAGTGAAAGTAACAGAGTGATGGGCTGAACCTTTATAGATTGAGTAGTTCAAGTCTGAACTCTGGCCAGGGCCACTGTGTTGTGTCCTTGGACAAAACACTGAGCTGTTCAAGTGCCTCTTTCCATTCATGGATACCAGTAACGTAATTGGTTGGGGGGCTACCCTGCAATGAATTAGCAAGCACTCCTAGTTGTCAAGAGACCAGAGAAGGCATTGATCTGGATTACATACCAAAAACTTAAAAACTTTGTAGTGGGCATTAGTTATGGTCAGGAATTCCTTTGGGTTTTGGGTAATTGAGGTACGCTAGATCCTGTATTTCAGATGGTAGATAGGAAAGTGTTCTCCAGAGAATCATATGGTCCCATCCTATGACGTAACGCAGCTTGGGTTGGGTTGATGTTACTGCATGAGCCATAGCATCGACCACCTTGTAAATATGTTTTGATCCAATCCATCCAAAAGTATTTACAATACCTTTACCTAGGAAAAGAGAAGAGTAAACACAGTTAACTGCAAAGTCGCTAACTTCTGCCAGAGATTGACTACTTACAGAAACATCACTTGAACAGATATTGAAGTAAAAATGAATGATTTGGAGCAAATTTAACAATTGAAATATAAAGTAAAACCCAACCCAGAGTGGATGCATTGGTTGCTTTGATGCATCATGATCCAAGTGATCTTTGTTGAATCTGTTTAGTAAGGAAAGGCAAAATCCATTTTTGGATTTTCCCCCTTAATTTCATTGATACCTTTGAGCTTTTGTAGGCACTCGCTCATGTTTAATTCACCCTGTGTTAACACTTGGATCCTTACCTTTCTCATAAAACTTGATTCCATAACATTCTTTGATGTCAACATCCAGGTTTTTCCACAATTTATCAAGATATTGGACATTCTTGTCAGCAGAAGTAATGTTTGTTCTAAAATTGCCTGGTTCAATGATATGGACTGTGACACCAAAATGTCGCATTTCCATGCGCAGTGAATCAGAAAAGGCTTCTACGCCATATTTTGATATACAATAGGCTGCAGCACCTGGGGTGGAGACTCGTCCTGAGGAACTTGCAACATTAAGAACACGTCCCTTGGTTCTTTTGAGTAGTGGCAAGAATGCTTTGGTGATAGATACCATCCCCCAAAGGTTAACATCAACAATTCTCTTCATTTCTTCGACAGTCTGCCATTCAATTGGCCCTGGGTATCCAATTCCTGCATTGTTCACTACTGCCCATAAACCTAAAATCAGTTATAACGTCTTTAAGCAGGCATTCAAGTTACTTGTAAAACTATTCCTGATCAATAATTAGTATTCTGGAAATACCCATAACCCACCATCATGCTTGGCTAATGCCTCTCAAATTTGTTTTAGCCACTCAGCACTCAGCAGGAAGGAAACACTATACAGATACAGTCTTCGTGTCACACTTGTTTGAATAATTTATGACACTATTTTCCTAATGGAGAGCACATTGATATTTCACAAAAAGAGACTTGTTTGCCAGAAATCATAGTAAATTAGGCTCCTGATGACACTTATGCTTGGCAAGGGAGTTGCCAGATGCAGGTGACGTTGTGGCTACAAATCCAAAGCTCTTAATTTCTCTGTTTCTCGAAAGCCCCGGAAACTTTCTGGGCCCAAAAAGCCATGTTTAGTAAATCGATATATGCATGAAACTCCTTTTACAGAATGGGACCTCTAATAATGTGAATAAAACAGATCTGTAATCAACCAGGATTTCGCTAAGGCTTTCCGGGTGCGAAAATGTTTTGGGACCTTTGAGAAAATGGACCCCAGATCAGGTAAACGTTGAGATATTTTGAACAAGATATCTTGTTCCCTGATAAATTAAACCAAATACTAAACTTTTGTATGCAAGAAGAAGCCAATTGAAAATAATAAAGAAAACAGCTTTTACTGTACTGCACTGCACTACAGTTGTTCAGCACTGCCCAGCACTGTACTGCACAGCGGGTTCTGAGCTGCCATAAGCAAGGCCCATGCCCAGTTGGCAGCAATGAATATTTTTGCCTTTGAAAATGAAATATTCAAGATTGTTCCCTACCCCCTACCCCCACCCCCCAACCCCCCAACTCTCCACCTCCATTTAGTCTTTTTCACAGCCAATGTTCTAATATACACTGCAATATTATCAAACAAGTATGTGTAGACTCCAACGCAGACGTTCTTAGGCTTGTGGAGCGTGGAACACGTGACAAGCCTAAGAACGTCTGCGTAGGAGGCTAAGTATGTGCGGTTATTTGGGGCTAATGATAGGCCCTTTGCACAATCCAGTCACATGGTACAGAATTAATTATGCTGGGATGCAAGTTACACCGTGGGACCTTCAAAACAAAGGAACTCGTACAAGTCCAGCCAGACTTTCCTGTGCATATTCCTGTGCATCACATTGAATTGTTCCACATATTTTTGCGGGAAGTGGAAGGAGGAATTTCTCTGAGCTGAAGTTTTCTTTTCAATTCAGGCTTGACAAACTTTTTCTTTGGGGGGTGGAGGGCAGTTGTAAACGTTCGAAGGAAACTGTATGTAATGTTGACACACTGAAAATCATGTTAGAAATTAATTCACTCCTTCAGTCTTTCTGCCAAACACACGCGCCCTTGGATGATTTTAGCGCACAGGATCGGAAATGACGTCAATGTTTAGTTTATTTGCGGACAAAAATAAATGACAATAAAATTATATTTGAATTTCAAAAACAAGATAATCGACGTCGAAATCACAATAAACGAAGTCGAAATAACAGCATTTAAACATTTATTATTTCCATTATAGCTAAAAGTTGCCGTTTGACGTCAACTTCAAATGAAATCATAATAAAACAACTTGTTTCCGAGATTAAAAACTGTCGTTCGAAAAAGCAGTAATCGAAGTCGAACTGGCTAAACTTCAATTCGAAAGGAACCGGAAATACATTCTTTACAAGGACACCGGAACCGGAAGTTGTAAACGGGACTCGAACGAAGATAGCCTCCCAAGCAGACGTTAGGAACACGTGACAAGCCTAAGAACGTCTGCGTGGGAGGCTAGTTGGCTTCCAAACGTCGAAGATTTTTTCGAGGGATTTCTAAGACTGATAGAGACATCTGAAAATAACTTACACTGCGACATACGACAATTCAGAATTTCTGTTTCGCCGGCATGATGGTCACGAAAGAACTCTGTCAATGCTGTTGAACAGGATTGAGCAAACGTATCATGGAGTTCCTGAAGTACATGATCTTACCCGCGACTTACGTACCTTATTAAATCTAGTTTGGAGAGAGACAGTGATGAACATTTGCCAGCCATTGTAAATAGACGAGATCAAGGAGCGGACCTGGCAGGCCAAGGATTCATGTAACTCGTGAGCAGCTCCAAAGTCTTAAGGTGATTCCCCGGAAATAAAAATTACCGATGAATTTTTTTTTTAAACTTTCACTGAATGTTCCTTAGAAAACACTGTTTAGAAAAATAAAATAAAAAAGAAAGGTCACCATTCTCGCAAAAGAGATATGATGGGGCAGTCTTGCCCCATTTATGCCTGTACTCGTGCTAATCTCGCACGTTATTCATTGGTCCACGTTACATTTTGCAGTAGCTGAAAGTACAGTTTAGCGAAGCAATACTCCGAGGAAAACTTGACAGGAAGAAAGTACGGAACGTATGGAACAATATCACATAAAATTTGTGGAAAAATGGCACCATTTAAAACGAGGTGGACGAAATGCGTTCCTCGAGTCGATGTTTTCGTGGTCATAATTTACATCCTAAAGTAACGGTTGTGTGCACGCCACGCTCGTTTAAGAGAAAACGAGCTTTTATTTCGTTGTCAAGCCTTACTTGTGCGAAAGTTCTTACGTTTTGCACGTGCACGCGCTCATTTGCGCGCGCTAATGCGTTCTCGTCCCCAGAGCCCACGATCCTTCTGGCCTGTGGCAGGGATCGAGAGCTCTGGTTTGGTCCAACACCGGAGGCCAGAAGGATCTTGGGCTCTGGGGACGAGAATGGCGCTAATGACGCAAAAATACTGCGCAGTAGGGATGCGCAATGCAATACTGAGGAAACACCTTAATGAAGATGCAGGCTTCACTCGGGGTGAAATTTCAAGAACTCTGGGAATATCCGAAAGAACATTGCGCAGAAGACGTCATGAACTTGGAATGAGAGTTGAGGGAAAAGAGTTCTCCAGCCTATCTGACAGCGAGCTAGACTATATTATCCGACAAATTCTCAGCGTGACTCCAGGGGATGCTCACATTTTAAGGAAATACACAAGAAGGGTGGAAAACTTAAGACTTTTTTTGGAGATAGGGCAAGAGTAAAGACTTGGTTGCTTAGCTTTATAGACAAAATAAAATAAAATTGGGAAAGCATTCTGCTTTGTTGCTTTATCACTTTTTCCTCTCTCAATATTCTTCAGTGGCGGATCTAGGGGAGAGGCCCGTCCCCCCTCCCTTATTTTGGCTAAAAAAAGAAGAAATGACAGAAGGGAATAAGGCTAGCAGGGCAAGTAAACCAAGCCCGCCCCCCCCCCCCCTTGGCACAAGGTCTGGATCTACCACTGTTCTTGTATGTTGTTTTCAGTGATATGAACGTCTATTGTTAACAATTCAATGGCTCTAAGGCCGTATTTATTTTTGAGAAAGCCCTACCAAGTAAAGAAAGTATTTACTTTTGAGGCAGCCCTATTAAGAAAAAAAAGACGCTGCCCCTCCCAGGAGGATCACCTGCTCCGTTCATAAAATAAGTCTACCTTAGGGTGACCCTGCCGCACATGTAAACACAACCACAAAAAAAGAAAGAAAAATAGAGGGTTACCCGACCAGTAGGATGACTCTCTGTGTGTAAAAAATACTTACCATAGGGCATTAGGACATGGGACATTGTAAGTTCTGCGTATTATTGTTCGAGCATTTCTCAATGTCGTTGTCACAGGATCAACCCTGCGTGCCTGCGTAGTGACTCAACTCACTCAAGTATCCGATCCCTCTGTACAACTAGCCTACGCTGCCTGACTGCTCCTTGAACCATTCCCAACCCTGCACCGGGAGTCACGCTGAGAATTTGTCGGATAATATCGTCTAGCTCGCTGTTAGATAGGCTGGAGAACTATTTTCCCTCAACTCTCATTCCAAGTTCATGACGTCTTCTGCGCAACGTTCTTTCGGATATTCCCAGAGTTCTTGAAATTTCGCTCCAAGTGAAGCCTGCATCTTCATTAAGACTTCGGAGCTGCTCACGAGTTACATGAACCCTTGGCCTGCCAGGTCCGCTCCTTGATCTCGTCTATTTACAATGGCTGGCAAATGTTCATCACTGTCTCTCTCCTAACTAAGGAAAAACCTACATTCGTAATGACTTCTTAAGTTTGATGTATGATTTACTAAGGCACGTAAGTCGCGGGTAAGATCGTGTACTTCAGGAACTCCATGATACGTTTGCTCAATCCTATTCAACAGCGTTGACAGAGCTCTTTCGTGACCATCATGCCGGCGAAACAGAAATTCTGAATTGTCGTATGTCGCAGAGTGTAAGTTATTTTCTGATGTCTCTATCAGTCTTAGGTCGTCTGGTCTGCCTAGAGCTCTCGATCCCTGCCACAGGCCAGAAGGATCGTGGGCTCTGGGGACGAGAATGCCACGTCATGCATGAGCGCGCGCGCTAAGCCATGAAATAAACAAATGATAGGGCAGATCGCCATTGCTAGGACTTTGCCTGGATTTAACGATCTTGGACGTTCGGTGAGCCCTTTTTTCTTTCGATGGATCATTTTCTCTACTGATTTTCTACGTTTAGGGAAAAAATGAAGAAAATCTAACGACTAGAAGTTTGAATTTTTGGCAAAATGCAACATCGAATTCCGTTCTTATTAGCTCTTCGTGTACCTGTGCGGCGGTTTCAAAATGTTAAATTGTGTGAAAACGTTAGTAACATTTGAAATTATTTACGCAACAGAGCCACTTCTACAAAATATGACTAAGATCGTTTGCCTCTGTTGACTCACCTTCGATATTTTTAACTATAAACCCCTGTAGACCGTGTTCAATTATATGGGACAAGTTTTCGAAATCAGCGTAGTTTACCAGACGCTTTATCTCTGAAACATAAACGGTAACCCCCCATTTTTTTGCATTTCTGGCACAAGTATCTCATTATTTCCCTGCAGTAAAAATTTAAAAAATTCTATCGACTGGAAAATTTTCGCGCGAACGTCCTTAAAGGACATATCAATCACATTCAGATTCCTGTAAGAAATATCGATTCATCAACAGCACCCATGCCCAGCAGTACCTTGAGAAGGCAGACCTGACTTCACAACTTCTAAAGCCCTCTGAACATCTTTGGCTTCTGCAACATCCAGTTTGAATGTTCTCAGTTCACAAGAGCATTCTTTTGACAGCTTCGCTTGTCCCTCGGAAGTGAGACAGGCGGCAAACACTCGCAAACCCACAGCATCTAACTTCTTCGCCAGCTCGTGACCAAAACCACTGTCACACCCCGTGATTAGCACGGCTTTCTTCTCTAGATCCGGCACGCGAACATCACGGAACAAATTACAGGTAATACACAAAGTTAGGACAAGAACAATTAGTAACAGAACGGCTTGAAAGGAAAATAGAACAGTTGGTAAACCACTGAATATGGCGGACATGTTAAGTCAAAATATTGGTGACAGTGATAGCTCCGTGACGGATCCGTGACGTGCACGTGATGTGCACGTGACCGAACAAAAAGTCACGATTCTCCTTGAAATATTTGCGAAGTCACGCACGGGTCCTATTTTGGTGAATACAACAAAGGAAAATCTTTTGCCAACGTAAGGGTTGTCTATTGTTTTATTCTCCAGATTTTGAAACTCAGCCTTGTCGAACCTTGTCGAGAATAAAACTAAATAGTAACAATTTTTTTGTTACTTCTCTGCCGTTTTAGCCATGAACTGTCTTTAGCCAGTTGTTTAGGCCAGGCGTAGTCAATGGATATAATTAAGTCGAATCGGAAATCAATCGATTTTAATCGCTGATTGCTATTCGATATCGATTGGCAAAAATAGATATCAGTCGATATTTCCTTTCGTCAGGAATATCCATTGCTATCAATTAGAAAAAATCGACAATATCCACCTGTACTATACAAAATAATTTGGTTTTATCAACTGAGTTGATAATGTGAATTAGCCACCGTAAAGAGATTCAGAAGCTGACGTTTCGAGCGCTAGCCCTTCGTCGGAGCGAATCGATTCGA
>CM042750.1:33085174-33096233 GCA_022496165.2 Catalaphyllia jardinei | reverse complement strand
ACGTCGAAACGTCGTCGGTTTTAGCTTTTATAGCTTTTTATCGTTTTTAACTTATTAAATCTTATAATGTTATTAAGAAACGTTTTGTCGCAAGTTTTTATCGTCAAATGTTACTCCAAGTCACTTCTTCTACCATAAATTATGCCGACGCTTTAATGAGGCTGGAGCTCAAGGATTTTACGTTTCATCACTCTGGGCTGATCTTGAAGTATTGTAATGTGCTTTTTAGTATTTGTATAGAAAAAGCACAATATTAGTAATAAATATCATCATCATCATCATCATTATAATTATAATTACCAGGCTATTATTAGCCTTCCGAGTAAGGGAACGTTTCCCTGGTCGACGTTTTATTGGGAGGGAGAAAAGTGGAAGATTTGTTTTTAGTGTTACGTCCTGCTTAGAAACTGTGCCCTGTATGTTAATATTCTGCAGTGTTGATCGCGATTTATGATGGCAACACGAAAATCACGGTCAAGAGGAGACGAAGGGGAGTGGATAGTGTACAAAGGGGATGTTCCAATAAACGAGTTTCTGAAGACAAACAGCCCTTCTTTGATCGACAAAACTCTCCATCCGTGGATTGCCGTCTATTATCCTCAAGGACCGCCTCGAAAGGCTGTTGACGAAGATGCACTACTTGGCGAATGGGATAAAGGTATAAGAACTCCTTGGAGAATTAACGCCGATTTCGTTCGACAGTTAGCGGGAAAATATTCATACAAGTCTGGAAAATGGCTGATCTACTCTGCAAGGTAAAATCAACTATCTGATGGATATTCAGTTTAGTCTCACAAACTGTTTGTGGTCTCTTCACCTTATCTACATGGAGTGTCCAGGTGTATGTAAAAATGATTTACTGTACATGCATGCTCATAGCAACGAAAAATAAGGAGGAAAGGGTGGCGGAAATCAAGTAATTCCTCATTTCCATTTTTTATTTCCATGAAAGACAAATAATATTTGTTTCGTTCACTGTTGTGCTCGAAAGCACGAGGGCGGAAGACTTTTCTATTTTCCTGATTTTCTTAGTCTTTTTTGTGAGCGGTGAACTGACATTCATATGGTCTCTTGGCGAAACGTATTCGGCTGTGATCATCACCCGAAATAACACAAACTCATTAAAGGCCCGGCCAATCGCAGCTTTATTGCTACGGTTAGGCCTACTGTCCACACTAGTCCGTCACGAAAACAGCTTTTCGAAAACACTCTTCAAACCGGATGAATTTGAAAATGCCAGCTAACTTTTTTAGGCTCCGTCCACACTAATCCGTTTTCAAAAAACAACGGAGCTGTTTTGCTCCGGATACGGCTATCGTCCACTCTACAACGCCGAAAAGGATCACTAAAAACGGAGCCATTCGAAAACGCTCTCCAGAGTGGAGCGATTTGAAAACGATGCTTTTTAAAAACGCTGTTTTCTTGTGTGGACGTAGACAACGATAGGTATCTGAAAACGGTGACGTCATCAAAATAGACACGACCAGGCGCCAGACCATTCGACCGTGAGCATCTGCGCTACCATGCGCACTGAGGGTATAAAAGCGTTTTCAAAGCGGATACGGCGTTGTAGTGTGGACGGTCGAAAACGATAAGTGTGGACACAAATCTTTTTGAAAACGGAGCAAAACAGCTCCGTTTTCGTTTGAAAACGGATTAGTATGGACATGGCCTTAGTGTGAACGGAAAACATTTTGAAAGCGGTTGGAAAACGATGACGTCATGATACTTATTGTTGCGTTTTCAACTTCGTGTGGACGGAATTTGATGCATTTTCAAAGTGAAACCTCCGTTTTCAAATTTCTCTAGCGTAGAGTAGACGGGGCCTAAATATAGAACGTTTTACGTCCGTCCTCATTTTCGTGTACTCAAATTCCTCGTGCGTAGAGTAGACGGGGGCTAAATATAGAACGTTTTACGTCCGTCCTCATTTCCGTGTACCTGTTTGGAAGAGCGACCCTAAAAGCCGGAATGATGGAATGATGGAATGATGGAAGGGCGGAATGATGGAATTGTGAAATTGTGAATGGTGGAATGGCGGAATGGTGAAATCACAGAACGGCCGAAAATGACCCTAAATCTTAAAAGATGGAATCGCGGAACGGCGGAATGGCGGAAAATCCTCCGAAATCCTTAAAGACAGAATGATGAAAAATCGCCTCATATCCCAAAAGAGGGAACTGTAAGTACTGTAAAACAGAGCCGCTCTAAAAGGCAAATGCTAAGAGCCACAGATAAAAATTGCTTCCCTTCTCACCTCCCCAACCCACCAAAAAGGCTTAAAAAGGCTTGTGGCTTTGAGGATTTACCTTTGTCTGCACAGCGTGACGGAGTAACTGGCGCTTAGAATACAAAATGGTGGCTTGACTACACAGCACGACACGGAGAAACGTCGCAAGTCTTTGTTGATTTGACGAAAATTAGCAAGGCTGATTAAACAGTATAGTGATATATTTTCCAATATTTTGGAAGGCACGGCCTAAACATAAAAAGCCAATGCAAACAGAAACGTTTAGGTCATTTGTACTATTTATTCTTGGGTTGCACGTGACGTCATCATTTTTTAAAATTCAAAACTAAAGACCCACCAAAGTTATTATCTTCATTAGTCATGAGAGAGGGTAAATTTATGCCTGTTTAACAACTTTCAGCTCAAGAACATGCTTCGTCTAAAAACAGGCACATTTTAAATTTCAGAGTTATGGCGGTCCGTGACATAAAGCTATGAATGTTTTTATCGAAAAATATATACTTATCTTGGGATATTTAGCCTTTTAAGAAGTTAAAGTATTAGGAAAAGTGCTTATTTAAATGTTTGCTTGATCAGTTAAGATAATCCGTTACCTAGATATCCAAACAAAGTTCCAGATGTTTACACTATTTTACGGCCGCCATGTTGGTGTTCCTTGGAGGTACACCAACATGGCGGCTCCATACTGGGCTCTGTAAATTTGTGCAAAATATTTCGACAAATATTTTATATTCGGGAAAACGTACAGACCTGAAACTTGGAGAAGTGTCTTAATTATTAATCTCCTTTAACATGATAATTTCTTGAGCTTATTCACTGAATGGTTTTCGAATTATTTTTCAATTGCGTGACGGTGCAATCAAAGAATAGCTGTTAATTACTTCTTTTCAGGTTGTAACGTTTTCCCATATTTTAAAATTTTTAAATGTTTACGTTACTTTTTTCATCGTTACTTGTTACTTAGCCCTGTCTATCAGCCTTTTGTTATTATTTATCTTTTCACTAGTCATATCGTATTTCCCATATTTTAAATTTGTAACGTTTAAAACTAGAGTCATTCTCTGTAACACCCTGAAGAAAAAAGGCTGTGCCTCCCGAAATATTGGAAAATATATCCCTATACTGTTCAATCAGCCTTGCTAATTTTCGTCTATTATTCAACTTATCGCTGATTAGATCTTCTACAACGAGAGGATCCGGTACTTCTATTTTTTCACGGTGGTCCTTGCAAAAATTACGATGTCTTTGTTAATTTGGCCCATTTTTGACCGGAATTTTAACCTTCAATGGTTAAAAGTGTTGATTTCATTTAAATATTGTTTTTTTTCATGATCCGAGTCGATCCGAGTTGATCCGACCCGGACTGGCGGTCCGAGTTGATCGATCCGGTCCGACTTTTGTAAATTTGTTATATGTGAACAAGAAAATAACACAAACAGCGGTGATAAACATTGTATTCCAACGCATTTTTACATAGAACTTAACGTTTCGTATGCTAATCAACATACATTTTCAAAAGTGACGGTTACAATTTTTGAAAACTATATATATATCGTAAACATAAGAGGTCTGGAACCTAGACTGAGAAATATGATCTGCAGCAGTACGTGTATAAACATAATGAGGAGAAACAGCTAAAACAGCAACAACTTCTCACTACTAATATTGACATTAAGGGAAGGCTTTAGCTCTTGAATGAACAAAGTCTCTTTAAAACGCTGCCCTGACAACACTTTCACTACATCTGTCTACCGGAAAAAGACATTCACAGGCCTTTATACTAAGTGGGATTCATTCACACCTCGCAAGTACAAAATCAACCTCATCCGCACTCTTACCTATCGTTGCTTCCGAATTTGCTCCTCGCCATCTTTGTTACAGGCCGCTATTAAAGATCTCAGAAAGCTCCTGTTGCAAAATGGTTACCCCCAAGGTGTTATCACGTTCAACATTAACGATGTGTTGAACAAAAATAAAAACAAACCTCTCGTTCAAGCTACAGTTCCCAAAAAAGATATCTTAATCGTGTTACCCTACTTAGGTCTTCACAGTGACCAAGTCACGAAACGTCTGAAATCATGCGTATACAATTTCTACTCTTTCGTCAACCTCAAGATCATATTCCAAAACACACGCCGCATCAAATCCTTTTTTCCATACAAAGATCGCTTGAACCGATCTCAGAGGTCCAAGGTCATCTATAAAGCTGGTTGCTGGAACTGTGATGAATTCTACATCGGCAAAACAAAACGAAGACTCCATGACAGAAAAACAGAACATTTCAAGGCCCTCGCCAAAAGTGACCATTCATCAGCCATTGCTGATCATGTGAAAACCACTGGTCACGACATTAAATGGGATCATTTTGACATTTTAGCGTCCGGAAAAACTGACTTTCACTGCAAAATTAAAGAGACTTTGTTCATTCAAGAGCTAAAGCCTTCCCTTAATGTCAATATTAGTAGTGAGAAGTTGTTGCTGTTTTAGCTGTTACTCCTCATTATGTTTATACACGTACTGCTGCAGATCATATTTCTCAGTCTAGGTTCCAGACCTCTTATGTTTACGATATATATATAGTTTTCAAAAATTGTAACCGTCACTTTTGAAAATGTATGTTGATTAGCATACGAAACGTTAAGTTCTATGTAAAAATGCGTTGGAATACAATGTTTATCACCGCTGTTTGTGTTATTTTCTTAATCAAGCTACGATGGCCTAAGAACAAGAGTTTATACGATATGTGAACAAATTTTAATGACCGGAACAGGTGGCGATACATTTGATTTTACAACCGGACGAATTCCGCCGTTCTTCTGAGAACCCTGTGACTGATGTCAGTTACCATATAGCCCGCGTAGCGTGGCGGTTTTTAAGCACTTTGAAGGCGTTAGGAAAGCGGGGAAATTCAGGAAACCACGATAAGGAGCGCCAAAGACGCGAGGAGCCTGAGAGAGAGCTTTGTGCGCTCGCGCCAAGCCCCGCAGGCTAGTTGCCATACTAACAGCTAGCCATCGCAAATGATCCCAAGTGCTTGGAAATTGCAAAGGTACTTTTTAGAGTGCCAAATAGCCGTCCACCAAGTCTGTATGGGCATGTGACATTTATTGACCCCCCTTTTGGGCATACAAAAAATCCAATGATCCCCCCCCCTCCCGCCTAGGTAACAAATAATGACAGGTCTTCCCCCCTAGGTCCTTGGTGAGGACAAAACAATGAAGTCAAATTTTCAAAACAGATGAAGCGTGCTTAGGATCTTGATGATGTCTGTTCAGCTTTCCCTCTATCGAATGCGGTGAACGCAGCCTAGTTGAATCTTCACATGCGACAGCACCAGCTGAATTTCGGAGGGATCATAAACCCCACTCTCTCGACCCAAAGCATGCAAACCACTTACCTGCTTACTTTAAACTTAACTCTGACTTTTTTTTTACAGAATGGCTCGTAAGATTAGTCGTATTTCAAAACTATGTTTTCTATGTTTTTCTGTTTTCATTCTAGCGCTCAGATTGATGGAATATGGAAGTCTGTTGCAGCAGCTGTGGTAAGCGGAAGCCTTGGCCATGCTGCTAAAGTCAACCCGCGTGACCGCGAGGAGAACACTCACGTCATTTGCGTTTACACAGAAGATTTCACAAACGAAGAGCAAGTACGAGCTGTTGAGAAAGGTCTGAGAAAAATAGGAGTTACTTCTGTAATGAGGTACAAGCCAGATGTGTATACAATACTGGGAATTTACCGCGACAATCCCTGGGGATTAAAACCTACAATATATATCAGTCGCCCATAAAGTAAAGCGGTTATTTTTGTACCTTGGCCGGTGTGGTAATACATTCTGATCTTAAGGTGGCTTACTAGAGGGTGTCAATGGGGTACCGTCTTTTACGGCCGACGGTCAATATTTCGGCTAACGGGTTAATTTTTTCCGTTACGGTTAACGGATCTGTTAAAAACTATTTCCCATTGTTTAAAAAATTTTAAAATTTATTTATGTCATTGTCTCAGGAACATTCTAGGGTAGAAAACTGTGATAGTATACTAGCACGGTAAACTATATCTGATCGATGTCTTCATCCCTACATGTACACTACGTTACTTTGACGAATACAAAACAAATAAAACAAGAAAGTATATTTACTCGTATTTGGTAAAGCTTAATAATAAATGTGCCCAATGAAACATTTGAAATAACACCCATGCTGTATGGCTTACCGTTTTGTGACCGCCTAAACATCAAACCGTATCCATGTTTTTACCTGTCTTCCCGACCTATTATCGCAGGTTTAAGGCGGCGAAATACGAGACAGAAGAACCCTCAACTTGTCGCGCAACATTGTTTTTTTTTCTGATCAACAAAGATGCGGGTTGAAGAAAGTTGTTGCGAAAAGCAGAGCGCCGGTCTACTTTGAGCAGCAAATTTTGGCTTTGTTGCTTGTTTTTCATCAAACTCGCAACTTGTCTTGGATCCAGTCCAGACCAAGCAAATCGACCAATCAGCCAGCTCCCACAACAAATCTGCGCGACAAGTTGATCGCGCGAGGTAAAAAACGCGAAACATCGACCCAAAAAGGCTTGCAACGAAACAATGTTACGCGGCAAGTTAAGGGTTTTTATATCTCGTATTTCGCCGACTGACCAGCTGTATGCATTTCCTCTGAGTCAAAATCTGCTAAATCAACATGATTATGATCGGAATCGCTTTTCTACTCCTTCACCTGGTTGAAATCAGCCTCGGACGTGAGCGTGAGTTGCAGAACAATGGTATGACTTACGAAAGTAATTGCGCACCCTAGCCCTATTCAGCAACAGAGCGGTTTTCTAAAGAGGCATTGTGCGTCGTGTTAACTTGCTTGCTGGAAAATGCAGCCTTGTAACAACTTCAGGATTTGCCTTTGCATACACTGCCGGAGGAAGAGCTCCTGCTTCATCTTTTGTGTTCTGGCCCCTCACTGTTCTCTGCCGTACTGAACGGTAATACTCCAGCCACTCCTTCATGGTGTTTTTTTGTGAGCATATCAGCAGGCAGTGGAGTTATGAACTTTGCATCTGTGAACGACATACCCGTTTGTGGCACCGCGCGGTACGAGGTAATAACAGGTCAACGCAATTATCGGGATTTACCTGCACGACTTCACTAACAATGAAAGAGAAATTTCAATACAAGCCTCGTGCGGTATTGAAAATTTCCAGTTCATTGTTAGTGAACGAGTACAAGTAAATCCCGATAATTCACGAAAATATAAGTGCGTTAACATTTTTGTTATCCAAATTGAATACACTGCAAAAAAAACTCGCCAAACTTTGAGTCATATGAATGTTGTGCCGCGTGGCACTATGAACACAAATGATGAAACAGAGAATTAACTCTGAAGTGTAAATTTTAGTGCTAATTTAACCCATGAATAACCCACTGGGCGTTAGCCCTAGTAAAGGGAATCAGGGAACCACACGAGATAAAGAAAAAATCTTTTGAATCGAACCCACGACCTCCGGATTAGATCTACCGTCACTCTGCTGACTGAGCTACGAGGTCGGACAGAGAAAGTCGGGGTCGATTTAGATGGTGAATCGCGGCGAAGAGAAAGTAAGGGTACATATGAATGTTGTGCCGCGTAGCATTATGAACACAAATGATGTAACAGAGAATTAACTCTGAAGTGTAAATTTTAGTGCTAATTTAACCATGAATAACCCACTGGGCGTTAGCCCTAGCAAAGGGAATCAGGGAACCACACGAGGTAAAGAAAAAATCTTTTGACCTCGGTGGGAATCGAACCCACGACCTCCGGATTAGATCTACCATCACTCTGCTGACTGAGCTACGAGGTCGGACAGAGAAAGTCGACCCCGACCCCGACTTCCTCGTTTAAAAAACCGCTGCAGCCGGATTTAAACCTGGTGATAGTTTGTGCTCGCCGCAGTTTGACGGGTGAACTGTTCCACAGCACCGCATTATTTAGAAAGTTAGTGCGGGGTCGAAGAACAGCCCAGTTTGTCCTCGCAGTCCCTTGGTGAATAAATTTTACTACAGTCGGTAAACGTTGATCAAAGATAATCAGGGGCAAGACCATTTAGTGATTTATAGACCATCGTAGCTGTTTCGATTTCCGTTGAACATCACATCAAGCCCCAACACCACATCTTAGTTGAAATATGCTCCGACAATCCTTTCATTTTGTGTCTAGGCACCCGGGAAAGGCTCTCCCATATAAAAAATGGGGATGCTTGTACAAAATTTTGAAAAGATCCTCAAAGAAGTACCAAGACCCTGCTTTATGGGCGTGGCTTGAAATGCTTTTCACTCCTATAACTAAGAAGTACCAATTCTAAAACAACATCTCCTCTCCTGTGATATGTTTTTCAGCTCAATACACTAAAGGGTAAAACAAAACGCCTACTGATGTGGACCTTTTGAGCCTGAACACCCCGAGAGGGACTAAAACTGCTCTTTTTTACCCCTACAAGATGAGCACCTCCATCCTTTAGATATGGGACTCCCTCCTGGTTCTAGGCATTCTATGCAATTTGCCAAAACTCTTCCAATTCAATGTACTTGTACAATTTATGCGCAATAATTTTAACCAGTTTTAACTTGTGCGCACGATAGCTTGTTACAGCTTTAGTAAGCCATTTTCTGCGTTCTGGAATACACTCACCTGTCGGCTCATGTTCCCACAGCAGTTCTCCCAAACTTTAACTCGTGTTTTTATAACTCAATAGAAATGTGGTACATGTTTTCTAGATATATATCTGCTAAGGGAGAATGGTCAGAGGTTAACGCAAAATCTACAAAAATATTAACCCCTTGTGATAGCTACCATTGGAACATCAAAATAATAATGTTTCATGCTCCTTTATTCCTCACATTAGGACTGAAAAAGTAGCTGGAACAGTTTATCTTGTATTGTAGATGGTAGATATGAAAGTGTTCTCACAACAATCTTGTGATCCCATCCTACGACATACCGTAGCTTAGGTCGAGTGGAGGTCACAGCATGAGCCATGGCATTGACAACCTTTTGAATATCTGGTGACTTCAGCCTTTTCAAATTTTTTTCACGAGATAACTTAACTGAAATGGTGAAAGGAATGACTATTAATTACACACAGCAAGCAAGATTCATTTAATCCATGAAGTGGCTGTGATTGAGTGAAAAATTCAAAAGCAAGAAATAACTAATCAGAGTCGCCACAGGGATCTTTGTGAAGTCACGTCATCACTATGGAATATTTTTTGGCTTCAATCTCAGATACCATCAACCTCCTTCCCAGAGAAAGAGGGATCCAGGACCCCATTAGCAAGGTTTATGTCACCCAAGAGATGGTAGCACTTCACATGGAAAGCGATTCTCCAGGGGAAGGAATGCTTGTCACAAATTTTGAAAACAACCAATAAAAAGTACCAAGATCCTGTTTTGTGGGCGTGGGTTAAAATTGCTTTCACCCCTTACTTCTAAAACAAGAAACTATCTTTTCAGGGTTTTCAAAATAAGGCACTGCCTGACATACGTCAATGGCCTCAGAGTTTCTTGTGTGTCTGTTTAAATCTTTCACATGCACATTCACAGTGATGGGAAACCTTTGTGAATTATAATCTATAAACAACTAAATAAATAAATAAACGCATTTTGTTTCAGCAACATAATCTTTTTGAGGAAATAAATGAACACAATGCACCTCAAATTAGGCACACAGATTTCAAAAGTTTCCCGAGCCAGCACCCATCCCCACCCTCCTCTCTTGCAGGAAAAGGAACCCACTTTGGCACTCTTCGATTCCCCAAATGCATATTGCTGCATTTAACAAGACCCAATTGTGCTCTGTCTACTTTGGGATTTCCTCTTGCTACTTTTTTCAAATTGGAAACCCTCTCTCCTGTCACAATTTTTTCGGCTCACTACTCTAAAAGGTATCACAAAAGCTCCCGCTGTGATCTTTTGAGGTTGAACATCCTAAGAGATACCTAAACTGCTTTTTAACCCCTAAAAGGTTTGATAAGCACTCTGGTCCTTTTAATATGGGGTCCCCCAGACATCTCTTTCCTATGTTAAGAGAGACCATCTGTTAGCTATAAAAAAGAAATAAAAATCAAAATATATTTTCTTACCTTTTTCCAAATACTCTATCCCGTAACTTTCTTTGGTATCGGCATCAAGGTTTTCCCACAATGTTTCTATATGTTGGACAATCCTTTTAGTATCTGTAATGTTTGTTTTAAAAAAACCAGGCTCAATTATGTGAACTGTGACTCCAAAATACCGCATTTCATGGCGCAAAGCATCCGAAAATGCTTGTACACCAAACTTGGAAATGCAATAAGCTGCCCCTTCTGGGACGGCAACTCGTCCCAGGCAACTAGCAATGTTAACAATACGTCCCTTGGTTCTTTTGAGCAGCGGCAGGAATGCTTTGGTGACGGATACCATCCCCCAGATGTTAACATCAACAACTTTTCTCATTTCTTCCACAGTCTGCCATTCAATCATGCCAGGGAATGAAATTCCTGCATTGTTCACCACTGCCCACAGACCTGCAAAATTTATATCACCGTGTGAGTAGAGCAGTTTAATTACCAAGACTGACAGAGAGTGAATGAGTCGAAAACTCGCAAGTATGCCTGGTTTATTTGAATGGTCAATTTAACTGTCATAGTTACTTCAATGTTGCAGATAATTTTTGTTTTGTACTTTCTTTTTTGAAAGCAGATTAGGCATTTTCTGCATGATTTTTCCTCTGACCCATAGGGTCCCACATTTCCTTTAAAGTGGTAAATCTTAGGTGAATACATTTCTTGTCGCCTGATTGCTG
>CM042750.1:33070174-33080174 GCA_022496165.2 Catalaphyllia jardinei | reverse complement strand
TCTCCAAAGCGGACCTGAAAGATCGCTTTCTCCAGATAGAGTTAGATGATGAATCGAGTCGCCTTACTACCTTTCAGACGCCATGGGGCCGTCATCGCTGGTTAAGAATGCCTTATGGAATCAGCCCTGCGCCTGAATACTTCCAGCAGAAGCTTGATCAAAACCTGCAAGGATTGCCTGGCATTTACAGAATAGCATATGACCTATTGATTACTGGTCAGGGTGACACCAAGGAAGAGGCAGATAAGGATCATGATGCAAACCTTGTACGCTTACTTCAAAGATGCAGAGAGAGGAACATAAGATTAAACAAAGCAAAGTTCGACTTCAAATGCCAGCAAGTGACATTCATCGGGCACCTGTTGAGCAGCGGAGTCAAACCCGACCCAAAGAAGATTGGTGCCATAGTGAACATGGAAACTCCTGTTGATGTCCAAGGTGTACAGCGTCTCATTGGCATGGTCAAGTACCTTTCGAAGTTCCTTAGTAACCTGTCTGAGTTATGTCAGCCTCTCCGCAAGCTTACGCACAAGGATGCCGAGCGGCAGTGGACACAGGAACAAGAACATGCTTTCCAGTCTCTCAAAGTGGCTGTTACACAAGCCCCAGTCCTCAAGTATTTCAGCCCAGAAGCCCAAACTGAAGGACAAGGTGATGCATCACAAAATGGCCTCGGATTCGTCTTATTGCAAGAGGGTCAACCAGTCACATATGCGAGTCGTGCACTCACCCCAGCAGAACAGAGATATTCTCAGATTGAGAAAGAACTTCTAGCTCAGGTCTTCGGGCTAGAGCACAATCATCATTACACATTTGGAAGACGAGTGATTTTGTGGACTGACCACAAACCTCTGATATCGATTTACAAGAAGCCTCTCGCTTCAGCTCCAAAGCGTCTACAGAGACTCCTGTTACGACTCCAGCAGTATGATGTTGACCTAAGGTACAAGCCTGGCTCTGAAATGTACCTAGCCGACACCCTATATAGAGCTTTCCTCAAGAACACCATCCAGTCTAAGGCAGAACAGGAAGCTGAAACTATCCATGCAACCGATTTCCTCCCTATCTCAGAGCCCCAGCTGAAGGAAATTCAAGCAGAAACAGCTCAAGATGACACTCTTCAACAGCTGAAGAAAACCATCATCAGTGGATGGCCTGACACGAAGAAGGAAGTCCCCACGTGTCTCCACCCGTATTTCTTAGTCAGAGATGAGCTATCAGCTCAGGATGGTCTAATCTTCAAAGGTCAGCGCTGTGTCATTCCCCTGAGCCTGCGCACAAAGATTAAAGAGAAGTTGCTTGGAGCTCACACCGGAATTCAGAGTTGTCTCCGACGAGCAAGAGAAACCGTGTATTGGCCAGGAATGAATTCCGACCTAACTGACCACATTTCGAAGTGCGACATCTGTTCATCGTACCAGTCAAACCAAGCAAGGGAACCTCTCATCTCACATGAGATTGTTGATCGGCCTTGGGAAAAAATTGGTGCAGATGTTTTCACGCTTGATGGTACAGACTACCTTTGTGTGGTTGACTACTATTCAAGTTACTTCGAGATAGACAGACTAGAAACTAAGACTGCAAAGGGAATAACTAAGATACTCCGCAAGCTATTTTGAGTCCATGGAATCCCAAATCAGCTAATCAGTGACAACATGCCATTCAGTTCTCAAGAATTCAAAGAGTTTGCGACCAGCTACGAGTTTGAAGTCATCACAAGTTCACCTGGCTATCATCAGAGCAATGGCAAGGTTGAAAATGCGATCAAGACAGCAAAATCCATCATGAAGAAAGCCAAGCAAGCAGGCGCAGACATCTACTTATCCCTGCTAGACTGGAGGAACACCCCTTCTGAAGGAATGTCTAGCTCCCCTGCCCAAAGAATGTTTGGACGCAGAACAAGAACACTGCTCCCTACCACCAGTTACTTGTTAAAACCAAAGGTCCAAGAAGATGTGAAGGAGAAACTTCTCAAGCAGAAGTCCAAACAAGCTAAGTATTACAATCAAAACACCAAGGAGCTTCCGCCATTACAGGCAGGAGAAGTTGTCCGAGTAGCCCGCAAACCAGGCGACAGAGCGCGGAAATGGTTTAAGGCACGGGTGGAAGACCAGGTTGATATCCGTTCTTACGAAGTTAGGACAGAAGACGGCAGACTGTACAGAAGAAACCGTAGACACCTCCGCCAGTCTAAGGAACCATTCGCTCAGACTCCTGAAACCGGTTTAGTTCGACCACCGCAGAACAATCAGTCTAACACAGCACCTGCCGCATCTGAACCAACACGACCCCAGGTTACAGGTCAACCAATCCAAAACAACCTTGCTGGTCAACCGAAGCAGAAAGAGCCTGTGACACATTCCCCAAGCATGGAGCCACCATCAGGCCCAGTTAAACCAACAGTTGTGACCAGGAGTGGACGAGTTTCTCGTCCCCCAAAGTACTTACAGGACTTCGTTACAGAAAAATAAGGACTTGAGGATATTTACCGGTTGCCTAAGTCGTTTCATCCTTACTGAACTAAGGTTAAGACAAGTTAACAGACATTCAGTTTTCAGTAGTTCTTTAATGCAAGTTTAGAGACTTTGACTTTATTCGTTTAATTCATCATGGAAAGCTTATCTGTCTCAAGCTCGTTTCAATTTGTCAATTCTAACTTTTGTCCTCAAAAAAAGGAAAGGTGTGACGTCATGCGTAGTCACATGACTCTTTGACCATGTGCTCGTTGTTCGTTGGAATTAAACATGGACCTGTTGTTGTTGTGATAAACACTCTTTGTCGTCTTTATTACCTTGTTTGCGCCCTCAAATAGCGTAACATTACAGGAACACTCTATTGTTTAAACAGTCCTAAGAAAATACGCGCGCTGATTGGTTAAAAACCGTGTTTGTATAACTCGATGGAGACAGAGAACTAGCGCGCGCCACTGACGTAGTGACGGCGCAAGCAATGAGAATTTACATTTTGATAATCAAAATTAACAAGTTGTTTTCCTTTTTCTCGTCGCGTTGAAATAGAAAACATGTAGTCTGTGTTTCTATCAAGTTATAGAAACAGTCGTGAAAGTTTGGGAGAACTCGAAAAAGCTACTATACAATATACAGTGTCTACGAATAATTTGTGTCATGAAACATGTCGAATTGTGATTATAAAGATGACTCCGAAATCGAAGTTCTTGCTCGCTCGTCAAAAATGGCGTATTTGGTCAAAATGCCCTTTACAGTTTTTCGTCTAGCGCGCTTAATTTTCACGGTCCAAACTAGCCATTTAGATATGATATATCCATAACATAGCTCTTTCTTTAGAACCTTTTAATTGTCAAGATGTTCGCATTCTAGAGGAGTTATGACCCTCTAAAATCCGTTGAAATTTTACATGTAAATTAAAGTGCGGTAGTTGTATTTTTCAAACGGCCAAGAAGTAGACAAAACGTGTTTACTTCAAAATGAATTTTAGTTCAAAAGAATGACCAAAGGGTAAATTACAAACTGTGTGAATATAAAATCCAGGCAAGTCCCCTTCTTTCTGTACTGGCGTGATGAAAATGTACAATTTTGGGTAAATTCCATCGGCCATCTTGGTTGATTGAGCTGTATTTCTAACTTTCCTAGATTTCACAAAAATGCGAACTCGCTGGGACTTTGAAAGTATATTTCTGAAAATAGTTCACCAAAAGGGTCATTTTGACGCAATAAAATAAAATCCGAATTTTCCGAACTGTCGCCGGATTCTCCATATTTACTGGCAGTGGCTCTTAAACTCGATAGAAACAGTCGGTCCATGTTTTCTATTTGTTAAATATTGACCAGAACCAAAAACATATGCGGGCCAAAAGTAAATGCAAAAACAATTAGAAACAAGAAAAATAAAGTGCTCCGTCTGCATGGTCTGGAGTCTGCAGTCTGCATGGTCTGCTTTTTGGGGTGTCAACGCTTATTACAGTACCTTGGGAAGGCAGGTCTGATTTCACGACTTCTAATGCCTTCTGTACATCACTGTCCTTAGTAACATCCAGTTTGAATGTCCTCAGTTCATGGGAACATTCCTTTGACAGCTTCGCTTCTCCTTCGGGGGTGAGACAGGCAGCAAACACTCGCAAACCCAGTGAATCTAACTTCTTCGGCAGCTCGTGACCAAAACCACTGTCACATCCCGTGATCAGCACGGCTTTCTTCTCCAGATCAGGCACGTGAACATCGCGGAACCAAGTTAAGGTAATGTACAACGTTAGTACAAAAACAATTAGTAACAGAACGGCTTGAAAGGAAAAAAGAACAGTTGGTAAGTCACTAAACATGGCGGCTGGTGATGGCTCCGTGGAACCGTGACGAAACCGTGACGCACATGTGACAAGAAACATGCCAACTCATTCTATCATACTGTAGAGTCACGCAATTGGCAAATTTTATGGAATAAAACAAACGTGACACCCTAAGAGCGTTTACTCGGGCTTCGTATCGCAGTGAGCTATCACAGGAGTGGATCGCAGTGCAGTCTCGTTCCCAGAGTCTTCGTTCCCTTTGACCAGCGGTCGGAAAGAGCTTTGGGAGCAACCATTTTGAAATTAACAAAGGAAATAACCGAAGTTTCACTGCGCAGTCTGTATCTATGGCGCATGCCTGAAATGGTTGCTCCAGAGCTCGAACAGAGCTCTCGTTTTCCGACCGCTGGTCAAGGGGAACGAAGACTCTGGGAACGAGACTGACCGGGGTGTCAAATCGTACAAGTATTGCCAGATTTCATACCGTGAAGGCCTGGGTATGAGTCGGTGTATTATGGGATTAACAACACAAAACCCAAATATTCTGAAAGAGCGCACCGAGCTTTACAAAATCCTCGCGTTTCGTGTCAATTGGGCCAATAGTAAACAAGATACAGCCATTCAAAAACTTAAAAATTTAGTAACAAATGTATGGATTAGGGGGATTGCCGGACACTTGTCCGGAAACGCATACATTGCTTAGCAAATTTTGGAGTTTTTAAATGGCTATATCTTGTTTAGTATTGGCCCAATTAATACGAAACTTGAGGATTTTGTAAAGCTCGATGTGCTCTTTCGGAATATATGGGTCTTATGCTGTTAATCCCCAGGGGTGGGGCCCGCCCCTGTTAATACACGGACTCATACCCAGGCCCCCACCGTATGAAATCCGGCAATATTCTTTACGAGTACGTGTATTGAACACAATAAAAACAAATAAAAGAATTAGGATATTTTAGCACAAAAGTTTCAGTTGCTTTGTTGCGTCCTAATCCAATCGCAAGTTGAGTTTAAACCATTTTAGTTCAAGAATCAAGCACATAAGCTGTCTACGCATTTCTGAAGAACTTTTCTTTTTTCCAGGTCTTTTTACAGCTTATGGCGATTGCATTGTAAATGCTAGCAGAAACTGTACGAAGTTCGTTTAAACCCTTTCAAGAGACCCAAGGAACGAGCTTGAGCCTTCCCTTGATTCGATGTGGTGAACGTGGCCTAATCGGATCTTCACATGCGATTATATGCGTAAATAAACCACACTATTATACCAGCCGAATTTTGGAGGGATCACTGATAAACTCACTCTCTAAGCAACTTTTTTACGATAACTGCAAAAATTCTGACGCGCTCATTTGCTAATACTTACTGTCAATATGAGGACAGACACATGAATTTTGAGTGTGTATCATAATTCACTGATGCACCCTCGCATCAGTAGGGAGGGGCACCTTACCGGATTTGACTTGTTGTCCATTAAGGTGTCCACAATACGTGTGACGGGTAAATTCTATAAACAGGCAATTAAAACAACAAGACATTTTTAGTATAAAGGGTAAAAAAGACTTCTGCAGTAGAGCGGTTTTCAACTGTGTCGCAAAACCAACAACAAAGAAAACACGCTAGCGGCGTAACCAATCACAAAGGATTTTTAAATGTTTGTAACAGTTATAACCGTTCACTTCCGAAGATGTATATTGTAGCATACGAAACGTCAAGTAATACAGAATTTTTTTATTAGACCATGCGTTGTCTATGGATAATGTTTGTAACCGCCGTTTGTATTCTTTTCCTTCTAGACTTATTTTTAGTTCCTTTTGCAAGATATTTATTCCCTGGATTTTCTTTTTTGGCATAAGGGATTGCTAAACCTTTCAATTCCATTTTAATTTACTCCCATTTTAGTATTTTCTCCTCTAAGCCTGCATACTTTTCATTAATGACAATATAGTTTTCTCGTATTAAATCTACGTATTTTCCATCTTAAAGAAGGGAGTTATTGAACTTCCATATTGCCGGTCCTCGTGAGGCTTCCATAAGGTGCCGCCTTTCTTGTCAATTGACTGTAAAGTGATGTTCCAGTCACCTCCTACAATGCGTCTTTCAGTATCTGTGTTGGACATTAGGTATGCACTTAGATCACGCAAAGATTCTTGTTGTTTTCTTTGATCATTTGGAACAGAGCTATTGCAGGAAGAATATTTGCAGCTACGTATACTTTGACAATGTTATGACCAAATAAAATTCATCAGTAACAGGACAAACGCATGAAAACTTACGTCAATTTGTTAAACTTTAAACTTGACTCTGATATTTTTACTGAATGATGGCTGCCTCGTAAGATAAGCAATATTTCCAAACTGTGATTTCTAATATTGTAGCGCTCAGATTGATGAAATATGGAAGTCTGTTGCGACAGTTGCGGTAAGCGGCAGCCTTGGCAATACTGCTAAAGTCAGCCCACGTAACCGCAAGGAGTACAGACACGTCATTTGCATTTACACAGAAGATTTCACGAACGATGATCAAGTACGAGCTGTTAAAAAAGGTCTAAGAAAGGTAGGAGTTAATTCTGTAATGAGTTACAAGCCAGATCCCTGGGGACTAAAACCTACAATCTATACCAAGTCGCCCATAAACGTGTTCAAGGAAAATAAAGTGGTCATTTTTGTATCTTGGAGTTTTAATGATTCAGATCTTAAGGTTTGTTTTTCTTATGCTTATGCTTATGCTTATGCGCAAGTGATCGAGAACAACATAAGACAAATAAGTGGGTTCGTTCTTCTTATGTTCCTGTTTATGCTTACGCTTAAGTCGCGGGTGTTCTCACTTGTTATGCTTATGTTATGCTAATGCTCCAGTAAGAACCAGCCTTTATTTGCATCCCATTAAATAAGAATTGAGTTCTCCTAGGTGTAGAAACCAACTAATCGCAGGGTAGTGTTTTACTATTCTATGTGAACCTTAAACGTCAACAAATGACCAAAGTGAGCGACCGAGTACCTAAAACAGAGACTGGGCACTAGCAGGTTAAATCTCGTTTCCGCATGACCCCACCTCAAAGTTTTAGAAATAAGAAATTGGCTCTGATTTAACATTCATGCGAAGTAAAATAAAAATCTGAAAGACAGATTTTTTCGCAAACTAAGAAAAACGACAAACCCCATCCTTTTTTTTATGGGAGTTCCCCTCCCCGGCTCTAGGCACTCTACAACCAAAGGGAAAAGCCCTGGGAACGAGCTGTTGTGTGCTTTATAGAATTTTCCAGCCTGGAGGACTCTACCAATTTAATCTACTTGCACACTTACACACAACAATTTTAACCAGTTTTAACTTGTGTGCGCGATGGCTTGATACAGCTTTAATATGCCTCTTTTATGTTTTGTCGGTAACTTTGAGGTAAAAACACACAGTTTTCAGTTCGCAAAACATGTTTCATCATCCATCATCAGTTGCGAATACAAATATACCACTTTTCGGTACTCGTGCAGTTTCTATTCTAAGTATACAGCTGCATCTTAACAGATTTATTTTTTATTAATTTTTGCCAACTCAGTGTCCAAATTTACAAATCACAGCAATACGATTTTTATTATTTTTCTCCTTCGACAGCAAAAGCACTAAAAACCACGGGAACAGGTGTTAGTGTTACAGGGAATTCGAACTTGTTTACATTTTAAGAGTAAAGAATCCAAATGGGAAGTTTTATACCTATGAATCCAAGACACTTAAAAAGAAGTCAAGAACTGATTACTTTCTCATCGCAAAATTGTGGGTTCATCTTGTTTCCGTGGCTGATATCGAAATCTCCATAGCTCCCGACCACAGAGCGGTCAGATTGGGTGTTAAAATGGCCAGAAATAAGCGCGGCCCAGGACTTTGGAAGTTTAATAATTCTCTGCTGAAAGATCAAGCATTTATAACGCTAATTGAAAACAGTTATTCGATGAGACAAGCCATCCTAAACAACACTGCACTATATATTTTAATAGCATTGTGGATGGAAATAAAAGATCTGACTTGTCTAAGTGCACCGATAGAGAAAGCGACTTTTTAAGCGATGATTTATGACGTCATCGCTTAATTCTGGCATACATCATACCTATGGTAAAATGATGTCAGTCTTATCGGGGAAGGTACTGGCCATGCAAATCGCGTTGGAACACCACCCGACACCACATAAGCTCGTCATTTAAACGATTTTTCTTAGGTCTTCTGATCTGAAATGTGGGGACAAACGTAAGTTTCCGCGGCAACCGCGAACTCGTTTCCTTCGTCTAAACGAATTGTATTGATCCACTTTATCCCTTTGTGAATGGTGGAAAATTTTCTATCCCTTCAATTCTCGTAGCATTCAGAAACACAACGACTCGTAGCCACAGGCGTACAAATAAAACAGACCAGGTCGAAGACGAAGGCTTTTCTGTCAAAACAAGACATCAAAGCCTGACTAGCCTCGCTTTCATGCAGCTTGTCCTCGGCGCCGACCGAGTGGTCCGCCATATTTGCTTTCGGTTTATAATAGATTCTGTTGTTGGGGTTCCCTGTGGTATAAGTTCATTGACAGAAAATTTAAAATAAGAAAAAAAACTTACATTAAAGTGAAGAGTGAAGCCTGAAAAAAAAAATAAAAAAAAAAGACAAAAAAAAAAAAAAATATAAGGGCTTCAACGGGATTCGAACGCATGACCTCCGCGATACCGGTGCACCGGTATCGTGGAGGTCATGGGTTCGAATCCCGTTGAAGCCCTGATTTTTTTTCAGGCTTTTTCTTTCCAATTCTTAAATTGGAAAATTTACTGCGATGATCACTCTTCACTTTCATCTGCAACCGCAGTACAAATATGAATTATTTCATATATACTTTACAGAACTCACATTGACACAGAGCCTGAATTATGAAATTTTGCCAACCAAAGCGAATTCCCTTTGGGCGAGCGAAAGGATTCTCATGAACGCAAATCGAATGGGAACTTTAAACTTGCTTACTGTGCAGGTCAAATTTTAAGTTTGTTCTTTGTTTACGTTTTGAATGCAGTAATGCAAGTGTGTCTCACATAATTTTTTTTTTTTTCGAGAAAAAAATCTATTCCTTAACTTCTCTGATCTACTTAATAGTGGTTACCTTCTCTGTGCAAAGCTCTAGGGACTTTTCATTGCCCCAGATCTTGTAAATTACATGTAGGTGCCTGTCTCGATCGCGCGTGGTCAGGAGCCCATTACTAGGAGCCTGCAACTCCCATAATAAGCCAATGCAACGGCGCTTTTACAGACCAGTCTATTTTTAGATGTTTTTCCCGCGAAATAGGCCAGTTTCAGTCTACGCGAGCAGGCTTCGGTGAGGATAAAACAATGCGGCCTCACGCGTGAACATGTCGAAATCATTTCGCCATGTCGACATTAGTCCGTACTTGTGATTACAATTGGTTACTGAGGTTCCCGTGGGGATCTGAATTCAACATAAATTCTAACTAAAAATAGATCGGTCTGTGAAAATGCCGTGACAGAAATATGGGGTAGTTGCAGGCTCCTGGTGTGGTTGATTTTTTTTTCACTCCAATTCGAATTCACTTTGTGAGTCCGTAATATAGTATATTTGAACTGCGTAGATAGATATGAAGACATGATTGATCATGGCAGTTATACACACAACTTAAAAGCAGTTTTGACATAGAAGCCTGAAAAAAAATTCAGGCCTGAACCTGATTTGAACCCATGACCTCTGCGATACCGGTGCAGTGCTCT
>CM042750.1:33042880-33060174 GCA_022496165.2 Catalaphyllia jardinei | reverse complement strand
AAGCAATATCGACTGAGGCCGAGTGAGGGATTTAAGTCTCAGGTCTGCATATTACTTTCTCACTTTTATATATATATAATTGTATGTATGTCTGGATTTATGAAAACGGTACTAAAGAATTCGGCCCCATATCACCCATATTTTACCTTGTTTTCACTACCCTTTTAGGCCATGTAAAAGGGCGAAAAATAGAGAAAGGACGACGACGACAATGAAAGGCAGATAAACGGGTGGAGGAAGAAAGTAAGGACTGACTTTCCTTTTGATTTTTATATCGTTACCTTTTAGTTTCTAGCGAGAAAAAAACGCCCGCTCAGGGCGCGAATTTCAATTCTTCAGTACCGTTTTCCAGGCATATGTATTTAGCAATTATTCGCCGAAGGCGAAGTGAGCATTGGTGAATATTCACCGAGACGAAGTCGAGGGGAATATTCACCAGTGTTCACTGAGCCTGAGGCGAATAATTGTTTTAGTACGTATAATTTTCAGAGTTGAATATCAAGAACTACAAGATAGCGGACTAAAACATAAAAAATTACTGACGCAATTGTTCGTGTGCATGCACGTATGCATCCGTAGTTTTAATGCTTACATGTACATCGATTGTGAATCAATTTACTCATCGAGTTCGGCAGTGAAACAAGTGAGCGAAATACTACGAAAAATAAATTCATCCAGTACCGGCTTTGTTTCATCGTTGTTGTCTTCATTCACAGTTGGCATCATCGCCTGAAAATGACACGGTATTTCCCATTCAAGACCACCATTATCAAGACTTGAAAACATGAACTATACTACCTAACTAGTAGCAATCGAGAATTGGTAGGTTTGGTATGTTAAAAAGGCAACGGTGAAACCACAGTGAAATTGGCCTCTCTCCAGCAGGGCGAAAACAAATAAATTGATTTCAAAGCACATGCATACCAGAGGGTTCGTTCTCGTTTAAACATGTATTACGTAATACTAGCCATGACTGGTCAGTGTAAAATACTGACTGCAGTCGGTAGGCTACAGTCCGCAGGCGGCAGTCGGCTTTACTGACCGGAACCCTACGGTTCTGGTCCATATAAATCGACACAAATGTTGCCTGTGCATGTTCCGGCGATATGCGAGACGGCGTGCTTTTATTACCAAAACTTGGACAATTTTCTGAGATAACAGGGTTTCTGAGCCTGCAGCGTTCTTGTGGCTTTAGGATTGCAAATGCTTTAAATTTTGTCAAAAAGATAATCAAACATTGTAAATAATTTTTATCTTAGGAATCGTTCGTCTCTAACTATAATAACCCAAGCTATCTGGCAGAACTTGCGCGTGCGGCTTTGGAATCACTCCATATGCTCAAACGTGACAGAGAAGAAAACGGGTCTTTGGAAGCTGATATGTGGTGTCATTTTGGAGCAGCCATTATCCGGGGAGCTAATGACGGTAACTTGCGTTTTATTGTGTCATAATCAGGTTAAACAATGCCATCCACATTTCCTTCCTTGCAAGCTGTAGTACGCCTCATAAGGTGAACCGATAACTTGAAGTTACCTCTATACATGGCTAACTTGTCATACAACGCATTTGCGTCGCAATTGGCTAGTAGAGGTAATAGCATTAGGTTCACCGCACTTGGGTGTGTGCCTTGAATACTTTCGAGCAACTTTGCTACGGACCATGCCCTTCCGTGTTTTCCCTTTGTTAACTTCCCTAGTTAGCGATGTTTTGGCACTGTGCCAAATACGGGTCTCCTTATCTGAATCAGATTAAAGCTGGCTTGCACATTGCATAATTTCGGATATGAAATTATGCCCAAGTATCCAAATTAAACTGTGGTAGTTCTAACGTATTAACTCTAATTTGCGGAATTGATTACTAACGAGCGAGAAATGTCCTTACAATGGTCATATTTTACAGTTGTCTGGCTTCTTTGTGCTCTAATGCAAAGCATCTTCTTACTAAGACAATATAAGGAAAAAAGACGCTTCCTTTATATTGAGTTATTTTTTTTAATGCATCAGGTCTCTTACATGGACTTGAAACATAGATTTTAATCCAAAATTCTTTCGAGGTTTATCCGTTACAAGCTACAGCCTTGACTGCCATAGCCGAGTAATAAAGCTGTATTTATCTTTCACAGAGGACGCTTCTGAGAGAGAGTGGGGTATTAACGAAGCAACCGGAAAGTTTCAGCCATCAGCGGAAAAAAAGTATTGGAGAGTGGCATTTAATGAAGGAGTGGATTTTGTCGAAGATATCTTCAAAGGAAATTTTGAACAGGCATCTGAAGAAAATACAGAATATGTCGCTAGATATGATTTAACATATTTAGCACCAGGTGGTTATCAATTAAGGTGCAAGGTAAGTTGAGCAGCATTTTAGTCGTGTACTTGGTAGCGTACTTCATTGCGTCAAATGTCAACCATAGCGCGTGCGTGGCGCTTACCATGCCTTACGTGATGCGCAGAACATGTGCGCAATAACAAAAGTAGGCACCGTCCTCACATGTAAGAGCCTTTCCATTGAAGCGGACCTCCTGCAAACTACTCTTTAGAAGAATGTAACAAACACAGTAGGCTGTTCACGAATGACACTAATGGCACCTAATTTACTGAGGAACAATGCAAGAGTCAGTGATGCATTTAGTGTACTAGTTTTGTTTGCGCTGTTATATTTATTCGCTAAAAAGCGCCTCGCCTAGTTATTATACTAGACAGTAACGTTGGATGGTGATGTGGTAAGAAAAGCTATATTGATTACCATGATTTTACAGGTGTGGGTAGCAAAGGAAGACAGCGAGAAAAAGCTGGAAGAGATACCAATCCCGTTTAGTGACGTCAAGAACATCCTGGAAGATATTCACTTTAAGGATGAACTAACACGGTCCCGATGTCGAGGATGGCTTGTTTTTCCATCTCGAAGATATTTACAGGCCGACATTTTATTTCCGGGTTGCGAATTTGATTGTAGACTAACTATTCGTGGAAGAACAGGTGGGGTTTCTAAATTAACTATATCAACGCGTATATCATTGCTTTATAATCCATCAAATAGTTTCGTTTGCGCGCGATTGGTCTAAATACGTCACACGACTGAATATGCCCTATCCGTGTGATACTCCCCAATTTTCAGACCCCGTATGTTGCAAAAGAACTTAAAAGGATCATTTCGCGGACAATTATCCAAGTATATTTTCGCGCCAAATGGAGGCTATTATTTATTTTGGTAACTCAGTAATGGTGGCAAATGATAGCCGAGCTCCTGCGAGCCCAAGGCGCCAAAGGAGAGACCCATACTTAAGAGCATTTGATTACTAATCGAGCTAAAAATTCATAGATGTCACATGGCTGTACGCACGTCCGTAAGTTCCTTCGTAGGCCACCTGAACTGCGCGTGCGCGAACTGAGCCCCATACCTTGAAAATAAATGAGATCATTGTAGAGTAAGGTAAAGATACAAGATAAAATAAAATAAATATTTTCAAATTTGGTCAACGGCAGCTGGTTATGGTAAATTATGCGTGTGGTTTTAACCAATAAGAAACGGGGAAATATTTTGAATGAATAATAGTTAAGATTATTTTTAATTTGGAAGGAAAATTATACAGGTCATGTTCTGAAGACTAATCACCGTACTGTTTGTTTAGCAAGTTCCGAGGCCATTGACTATGTTCCTAATGAAGAAGTGAGACGAACGTTGTCACAATATCTGTCTGGACTTACCTTGACCAAAGACGATCCTTTTGAACTACGTCTACCAGAAAACGAGATACCTGAGGGATTTCACTTGATCCACAAGCGGTCCTCTAAACGCACAGTGTACACTACTAAGCCAGGATTCAGTATCATTTTATCAAAGGAGTGCTCATGGCGTAGTGTCGTAAGAGAGGAAAGATCCAGAGAATCGGTAACAATTTGGAATTAAAGGCTCAGACACCAGCTCCAAAATGTAAAGAATCAAGCTAACTTAAGCAATGATGACTGCGCCAACATTACATCTTTGCAATTATCTCGATCTCTTCAGTGGATCTTCTCGTTACAGATCTTGCGGCCAAGCTCTGTATGTTAAGACAGCCTTAAATTCCAAGTCTATTAATATGAAAAATAGCCAAAGTAAGCATGGACCCCGTTTTGCCCAAAGGAGCAGAATTTTGCTATGTCTCGTCAACGTGTAGAACCATATGTATAGGGGGCGCGCAATTAACCATTTGCTTTTCCGCCGTGGTTTGCTTTCATGTTATTGTTAATCGACGTAATCTCTCACCAGTGTTTGTTTTCCTTTCCGAGTTCGTCTGGCGTGCTAGGTGACTGCTTTGGATGTCTCCTTCTCCTAGATCCCTGAGGTTCCATTCGAGGGAACAGCACGGATGATGTTGTTTTCCAGCGGTGTTGAAGAGCATTTTACCAATTCTTTCCCTTGATATTTTCAGATAATAACGAAACATTGTGATCATAAAATATAACGTAAGATGAAAACTTAAGTTAGACGATTTTTAACCTCGACACATTATGCTAGCTCATATCAAAGGGTTGAATTACAGTCCTAAAAATGTTGTAATCAAGGTGCAGTTATAAGTTTAAAAGCTTGTTAACTCTAGCGAAATAAGTAAAAGCTATAATTCAGGTTAAACCATTTCGTCCATTAATTTGTTTTAGCCGAGTTTGCACACAAAGAATGGCGCTATGTGAGGTGTTGTGTAAGGTGAACATGAGATATTGCCTCGTGTGCATGTAGGCTGAATAGTAACTGCATTAACATCAGTTGTCTGATTAAAATACTTTGCCTTTCACACGTCTATCAAAATCGCCATCAAACGACATTGGTGTTTTTCATGTAAAATACGTTTGTTATGCTTGTCCCCAAATACCGTTCATTGCCTTACGTTTATATTTTCTCCTCTTGCAGACTGACCTTCATTTACATTGTGATGAGTGGGACAAACTACTCAGTAGCGGGCAATGGGAACCAAAGGTTATACTTCAGAAACTGCCTGAGTTTCTTCGGTTTGTAAAGGAAGTTCAAGGCTTTGTTGTTCGTGAGATGAAACGAATCAGACAAAAAGGTGAAATAAGAAAAGTTTTATCAACTTTCAACTGAACGCTGGAACATACTTGGTGTTTAAGCTACAATCGTGGACAAACGTCCTTGGGACACTTTTGTAATGTAATGAATTATCTGTGTTTTACAACTAAAGTTTGATAAAAGCACTCCTATACTTTTAAAAACGTGTTTCCGCCCCCCTCCCTATCCAATGCAATATTGAAAATCAGGTGTACTAGTTTTCAACATTGTATGGGGGGTGGGGGACGAGGTTAGGAAGGTGAATTTGTATGCGCATGTGGCGTGTGCGCAAAAGTGCCAAAAGTGCTACTAGTGGAACTAGACTTCATTAGAGCACTGTACAGCGCCGCAAATGATCCCCGACCGCAAATGATCCCCAGGCGCAAAAGATCCCCAAATTGGACCGCAAGTGATCCCGAACCGCAAATGATCCCAGATGTGGACCGCAAATGATCCCGCCGAAAAGTGTTGAATGGCATGGAGCTTGGTTTCCCGGATTTGTTTTTGATTTGTTTAAAATTTCTGTATTTATTTGTTTTCATCAACTAAATGATGAATTAGATGAACATAAAGAAAAGATATTCTGACAAAGTAAATTATGATTTAAATATAATTCTCCTGACAAATTCATCTTATTTTCGCTTGACAATTCTTCTCAAAAATTATAGGAAAAAAAATCCAAGCTCGTAGACAGCAATACCAGTTCTCAACAAGCTCGATCTACAACTGACAATAATTGAGTCGATTTTATTTGGATGCGATTTCCATGTTAAATAATCTGACTTCTTCCTAATAAAGGCTTGAGAAACAAATACAAAAGCAAGTGTTAATACCAACAATAACAGAATTCGCGTCATGTTCATGATCTTTAAGTTCTGCAGTGAGCTAGAAATTCTACTTCCCAACACTACAAGCCAGCTTAGCTTTCACTTCGCATCTGAAATCTCGACCGGAGCACTGAATCTGATTGGTCAACTTACGTACTATGTTACCTTCATTACCCGTGGGAAAAATGCGAGAAACCGAAAAACCGCATATCATTACAAACTAGAAGTAGAATGGCAGCCGTAAGCTGTTTTCTTGTAAGATTCTCAGACTAAACAAGTCTTGCTTCATGAAATACAGATAGGTTACACCGCTACAACCATGAACGATATCCGTTAGAATTCCTTGCTACTGCCTTTCAACATCGATGACAAAATTATTTCACTTCGCGTGATTGACCAAAACCCGAAACCGCACATGAAAAGTCTGTAGCACCCAAGGTATGACCAAAAATGTAGGCCAGGAAATAAGACACAACTTAGTTGAGTAAATTGAGATGCAGGATATTGAGTGAATGAACTGACGTTAATTTCTACTTCATTCGCAATTTTTGCTTTGGTCAAATTGTTATGAAATGTCATGCATAGCGATATATAGACAAAAGCCGGATTACAAGGCATTCCGCAGGACTTTTACTGTAATTATCCGAAAAACTCTTTATCATGGGAATATTACGGAAGCCTGTAAGGGACATCCGAGATGCGACTTAATAAAAGAAGAAAAAAAAATATGGAGTTAAATGCGAGATAAAAATGCGAGATGCGAGATAAAAATGCGAGATGCGAGATAAAAATGCGAGATGCGAGATAAAGTATTGCGAAATACCAGGCCAGGCTCCATGGTCACGCAATGTCACTCGTGACACTGCAACAACAACATGGCCGCGGACAAGGACGAAGAGGTAATGTATGGCATATTTTTCCGTTTTTTATTTTATCTCGCATCTCGCATTTTTATCTCGCATCTCGCATTTTTATCTCGCATTTAACTCCATATTTTTTTTTTCTTCTTTTATTAAGTCGCATCTCGGATGTCCCTTACAGGCTTCCGTAGAATATATACATATATAGAATATGGTTAGTTATGACTTGCTTCTGTTTATGTTAAAAGTTGAAACCTGGACCCGGGGAACAAACTCCCTGCCATTCCTCGTTTTCCGACAGGATCATTTGCGGTCGACATTGGGGATCACTTGCGGTTCGGAATCATTTGCGGTCCAATTTGGGGATCAATTCCGGTCTGGGGATCATTTGCGGTCGGGGATCATTTGCAGCGCTGTACAGCACTCATTGGAGGAAAAACACGACAGGTTTTAGAGATTTGCAATGTTTTGTTCGAGAAAATGTTTACAACCACGTGTTTCAAAGTTCTTCTACGTTTCACTTACAGGGCAGGCATTACAGCCCGCATAGACAAAATTTATACCCAACGTACCGTACTGGGGAAAGGACCGATAAAGTCAAAAATTATTATTTTCCTTTCCCTGATGAAAGCTTATTGTCGCCAGCTAATGATTTATTTGATTTTTCTACAGTTCCTCCCGAGATTCTTGCGCGGGGTCCTTTAGCTTTGGAAGCATATAATAATGCCCTGGCTGAAGGAAAAACGTGTGTCAGGAGGGTGCCTTTGATGTTGATTGGACAAGACCGATAAGGGAAAACCAGCCTGAAAAAGTCATTGAAAGGGTTACTTTTCAACCCAGAAGAAGATAGCACTGTCGGCATTGATGTAGATCGAGGTAATTTCAAAATCATCAAAGACATTTGGTTGGCAGGAAAAAAGGACGAAGAGTCAACGTCTGACGCAAGAGCCATTTCGTTTGAGCATAAAGTAGCACAGTCGGTTGCTGAAAGGTTAATGAAGGTAGACAGCGTTATTGGGAATAAAAGAAGAGCTGTTGTTGACTCAGGAAAATTCGAGATAGCTGATATGCTGATGGAAACAAAACTACACGAGTCACCCACAGGTCCAGAGCCAATTGAGCCATCATCTGGAGATCTTACACCTGTCGACACAATACACGAGCCTGTTAGACCAGCAGGAGAAGCAACTGACTCAACAGAGCTGACTCCAGGAGAAGCTGCTCTTGTCTCAACACAAGTGCAAAAGTCACATTTTGAAGAAATTGCTGTTCGAACTGAAACGCTACTTCAAAGTGGCTTGGTAGAAAATAGCGATGACATCTATTCAATTATGTGGGACTTTGCAGGACAGTCGGTTTTCTATGTGACGCACCCACTCTTTCTCACAGCAAGAGCAATCTACTTGCTGGTTTATGACCTCAGCAAAAATCCAGATGACGTAGCCAAACCTGTCGTAAAGCAAGGAGTCTACAAGAAATTTCAAGATAACTTCAATCTTAAAAAGAATTTGGATTATTTGGATTTTTGGATGACTTCTGTGTCTTCCCTAGCCTGTCAAGACAAAGATAACGATGAAGATCATAAATCTGAGGTGTTACCAAAGAAGCTTCCAGCAGTTTTCTTAGTGTGCACTCATGCTGATAAGCCTTACAGCGGTCGCGATCCATTTGAACTCGCCAATGAGATATTTGGGACGCTAAAGGATAAACCATACGGTCCCCAGTTGTCTGACGTACTTGTCGTTGATAACACAAAGTCGGGAAGTGAATTCGAATGTGAAGACGTCGCTCGCTTGCGGGAATTAGTACTTGCTGTTGCCAAGGAGTTACCTCACGTAAATGAAGTTATTCCAATTAAATGGTTAAGATACGAGAAATGTCTTGAAACTCTGAGGAATGAAGGGCGCTATTATATTTCTCTCGCGCAAGCAAAACATCTGGCGTCCAAGGTGTGCATCATTAACAAAGACAACGAGTTCATAACATTGTTAAACTATTTGCATGACCTACGCCTTTTCATTCACTTTGATGACACGCCAGAGCTGAATGATGTGGTGGTCTTGGATCCGCAGTGGCTGATCGACGTGTTCAAAAAGGTAATTACGGTCAAGCCCTATCACTGGAAAGAGAAGCAATACATTGATCTATGGTGTAAACTTGAGAAGGAAGGAATCCTTCAGGAAGAGCTTCTAAAACATGTTTGGAGTTCTCTGATTCCACAGTCAGAAACTTGCGAAAGCCTTATTGCAATAATGGAAAAGTTCAGCTTACTGTGTCCATGGCCCTTGGAAAAAGGTGTTTCGTGCAGCAAGCAGTATCTGGTGCCATCTATGTTAAAGTCACATCCACCAAAAGAGATCAGCGATCTGGTTGCATCTGCACAAATTCCATCTCTTTTTCTTAAATTTCAAACTGGCCAGGTTCCTGCAGGCTTCTTTCCCCGACTTGTTCTAGAGTTCTTTCAGTGGTGTATTGACAGATTTCCGCGGCAAACAGCTCCTCAATTTTTCAACAATTTTGCCAGATTTTACATCCTCTCAGGAGAAAGCCGTTCTGTGGTGCTTCTTTGCCACTCGTTCTCCATAGAGTTTCTTGTCTTAACAGGTAATGAAACTTTTGACACATCTGATGTGATCTCGGCTCGCGATGTTCGTAACCAGCTTTCTTCGATGATTGATTGTATGCGGAACAAGTTCTTTTGGGTTAAGAACGTAGTTTGTGAGCTGAGTTTTGTATGTCCAGTTTGTTGTCAAGGACGAGCAGTAAACTACTGCCAAAATCACAATACAGAAAAATGCAGACAAGAGGAATGCCTTCACTTCTTTCCATATTCCAAACTAGACAATGACATACAAGTCCTCTGTGACAGAGCTGCTACTGCAAAAGATATCCGAGTCTCGGCTGAACAGTTTGCGCCTTGGTTTCCATCTGAGGGTGGTAAGGTGAGCAAATTATGTATTTTACAGGAGTAGAAAGATTTACTACAGCTTTACATTTACCTCTAAGATTACCCAGACTATTGCTGTGAACTTAATCATCAGATTCCCTTGAATAGAGTCATCTTAAATCATTTTTATCTGGCTCGTGACGGTTTTCAGTGACTGTGTTCGTGGATTGATTAGATTAAATGATTTTGGATTTTCCTTGATTTTCAATTGTCGGTAAAGGCCACCGCACACTATCCGATTTTTTGTGGCAGCACTGCAGACGTTTTGTCGGGGTCAAATCGGGTTAAAATTTGTCGGGGCATCAGTTTGCCGCACACTAGCCGGTTTTTGTCGTGACTAACCGAGTTTAGGCTTAGGGCCAAGTCGATCTCCGCCATGTTGGAAAAGACGCTTGTTCACGTGACTCTCATGACAATTCCTCATTAGTTGAGGTACGCGCGAGCCCCGACAAATTGTCTTGGTCTACCGCACACTAGCCGACAAGGCCCGACAAGACATTTTGAGATCTAGCACTGTCAGATATCGCCCGACAAGCCCCGATTTTGTCGCAGACTTGTCTGAAATCACCCCACACCAGCCGATAAGTGAAGACTTTTTTGTCGGCCGACAAAAAAATCGGTTAGCGTGCTGTAGCCTTTAACCAAAATCTTGCTCCACCTGTTCGTGAACATTTAACATTCGATAGGAGCCCACACATCTTTCAGCCCATCAATCAGTCAGAAACATGCAAATCCTTATGCTCAGAAAATTGCTTCTCAATCCTTGATACCGCATCCACATCTTTTCAACTGAAAATCAGGGAGACTTTCCACAACGGGTGGGTAAAGCCCTCTTTACGAATGGTGCCTACTAAATGCAAAAGGTTTTGCGCCAGATTAGGACCACGCTGAAAAAGTAGATGTTTGCAAGGGCTATTGGAATCCACAAAGAAAAAAGGACGTAGCCATGGATTTTCCCGAGATAACTAGCCTTGCCGGAATTTAAACAAAAATGCTGACATCAGCATTTTTCTGAAAAATAGAGGGAAAGGATTTTTTTCATAGATTTCCGTAAAATTCTCCTTTACATACAAAAAGGCAAACATACTATAAAGATCTTGAAAACTGCATTGGTAGATGGTAACTTATAAACTATTTTTGGTAAAATAGTAGGCTTGCCACTTCCATTCCATAACATAAAACATAGGGTAACCACGCGTTTCGTAAAGTTATTCATCTTGTTTGAAAACTTTTACGGCGCTCTATACATTTTCCCTGTCACCTTCCCAGTAAGTAAAACAGTCGCGTACCTCGCACTTGTTTTTCGCGCTCACTACGCCACCTGCAGGTACATGTTTACAGATGGGTTTCAGTATAATGTTCGACAGATAACAGCTAGTTTTTCAGCTGGAAGACGTTAACAATTAGTGGTTAGGGATATGCTGCTATTCTGGAATTCAAGGTTCATTAAACTTGATTTGGCCACAATAGGAAAATTTTGATTTCATTTTACTCATGGCGCGTAAAACATGCCTTGTGTGATGCGCAGAACGTGTGCGCACACTCATTTTATTTTCCTTGTTACAGTACTCATTGTTTTCTAATTAGTGTACTCTCTAGTTCTTCATATTCATTTTGTTAGTTAGTGTTCATATATTCTATGAAAGTTCACTTTAACGTCACACCTACTAACGGTTCGTTTGTATTTGCAACTGAAGATGGGTTTTGGTCATCCGAAACATGTTTTGCAAACTAAAAACTGTGTTTGTATCTCAAAGTTATTTTTTATTTGTATTTATCAACAGCAGCAAATGTCTGATAAACCTGATGGGAGAGTTCTCTCTGTCGTGGAAGGTCAGTTTCCTTTCTTAAAAAGCTTCTTATGTTTGTACTTCTACAACTTTAAATGGAATTGGCTTTCTTTTTTTTTTTTTAAATTGATTTAACCTACCCTTAAACATCCCTGCGAACAATCATATGCGTATGTCCGTTTCTAAAAGGCCTGTGCCATGTACATTTGTGTATTTCATTAGATGAGTTGCCAAAACTGCCACCTGCCTTGCCTTGCAAGGCTAACCAACCGCAAGTTGAAGTAGCCAATGAAAGTACCCGGAGGCTCCTTCCTCTTTTACATGGTAAGTTTCTGCGATGTTTCTTGTTCAGTTTTTCCCTTTCATCTAGCTACTTCTGTCCGAAGAGATTCCTTGACACTTTAAAGTCTGTTGTTTTTTCTCTTTTGATTCTCCAAGTGTTTTCTGTTCTTTTTGTGCGTGTTAAATCCACAGGTCATAACGACACTTCTCTTGTCTTACCTTTCGACGTTCTTGAAACCCTTCAATCAAAGACCTACAGTCCGAAAGATGTGGTAGATAAATTAAAACAGAATCGCCAGCTGGAGGACACGTCACTGGAACACCCTGAGCCCGAGACCAGGAAGTGGATCCGTTGCCTGGCAAGGAATGCAAAAAATTCAAACAGGCCGGATGTGGTGGAATACCTGAGACAGATTACCCCTGCAGGAACTACTGGTAGGTGTGACACTTGCATTGTTGGTGATGATGATGATGATGATGATGGTGATGGTGACGGTATGGTGACGACGATTGACAATCGAGGGCGATTGACAGTTATTTTCAGTTCAATTTTAGTTTCAGTTTCCGTTTTTTGCCACAAGAACAAGAGAGAGAAAAAAATAAAAAAATAAATCTAACTACTTACACTCTCATGGTAAGGAAGCCCCCCAAAAAACCAGCGGGCTTATAGAGAATGGGCCCCCTCAGATAAGTAATTAGAACAAAATCTTAATATCATAAGGGAAAAATGGGAATTCTTTTCTGATAGGTTTTGTTGTCTTAATGTTTATGTGCCATGCTTATGTACTTACTAATGATCTTGCGTTTGAGTTTGGGCTTGGACATATGTTTAGAACAAGAGAGAGAAAAATGACCTGGGTTTGAATTTGGGCTTGGACATATGTTTATTATTGTGCGTTTATATATATGGGTTATTGACCAAGTGTGACGTCAAGATGGCTGGATATTGGCCAAGTTCGAGGCCAATATCCGGCCATCTTGACCGAACCAACTTGATCAATAAAGGATTTATTATATGGCTTTCAGGGAAATTTTTCTTGCGGGATACAGCGGGTAGTCCCGAGCGGGCAAGATGACTCCATCTTGCCCGCTCGGGTAGCCAATCACAGCGCGCGATTTGGGTCATCTTGCCCGCTCGCGGAGCTAGCCAACAACAACAACAACAACAACCGTTTATTTTGCTCTGTACATAAAAATAATATACAGCAAGAAAAAAATAACTTAAACTTAAATAAGCAGAAAACTACTCAGAATAGTAAAAACTAAACGAGCTGAGTAGTTACAAAGATATAATAAAGAAAAAAAAAGAGGGAGAAGAAAAAAAAAGAGATATAAATATAAATATAAATATAATAATTTTGCTTAAAGGGTGAACCATTCTTCGGTGTCGTTTTGCTTTTGTTTCCTGTCCTTTAGGGGAGGGGAATATAACTGAAATATTGCGATGTGACTCGTTTGTTGACATATAAAGTTCATTTATACCGACGTCGTCGAACTGACAACAGGATAGATCAGACAATTGCGCCTTGGCTCTGCTTTAGAGAGGGTGCATACTGAACATGAAAGAAAACAAGTCGTTTTCCAACTTGGTCCTCGAACAATTGGATGATTTACAATTTTCAAGGAAGGACAGAGCAGTTGTTGGAAAAACGTAACAGAAGGAGAAGCCCGATCTTAATATTTAACAAGATTTAGGGACCATGTCATAATATGTAATAGGCTAAAGAACGATCTTGACCCAGGATAATAATTACAGAATGAAAACTGAATTCCAAGGCAGGAAGGATAGAATTAGACAGGAAAGAAGGGAATAGGGTTAGGGGATGGGAATGGCTAGATGAAGTAGTTGAAGTTATCGGTAAGGTTGCATTACGTTACACCGCGCAGTGACCTCATCTGTAAGACGGATTACCAGAAAAAAATGAATCATTGCATGTGCGGTTTATATTTCTACTGCGTACTTTTCAAAGCGCTTTCATTGAATTTTCCAAGTCACTCGGATGTCGTGACGCTACTTATTTAGTAAAACGCTTACATTTGATACTTTTCCAGGTCCATTGCTTTCTGAAACGCTTGCTGTTCAAAACATTCCTTTTCAACAGAGAAGAAAGCTAACCATTTCTTTGAGTGGTAAGTAAGGATATAAGGATTACCTTTTTTTTTCAATTTAAAAAGTCTTAATCACGGTCTTTTTCACATTGAGATGATAAATTCGTCTTTTGTTCCAACGACTTCACCATTGAAAGAGACAAAACAATTGTCGCTCAAGTGGCCAAACACTTTATTTAGTATTATTGATTTGGCATTTTGGTTAGGGATTCGAAAATGTCAACTCTCAACAGTCTTTCTGAAATAAATTGGTTCATTTGTTCACTTAAATCATGTTTCGTATAGGGAGAGACGAATGGAAGCAGGTTGCAGAGAAACTGGACCTTACTCCAGACGAAATTCGATTCCTTGACGCTCGCACACTGAACCCTGTTGAAGAGATGCTACATCATGTTACAAGGGACTCTCATGTAACTGTTGGATATCTTTATGATGTGTTAATCACCTGTGAGCTACCGGTAATGGCCGACATTCTGTAAAAAACCAACTTTTGTTTGGATACAGATTTGTAGGAATCATTTGACACACATACATCAGCTTTAGATAGCATATCCACGGAATTGCATTTGCTGTGTCACGAAACCTCCAAGTTCTCTCATATGACGTCAGCTGAATTTCCTGAGATTACTAACGTGACTTTCTTTGGAATAGATGCCCCTTTGCTACATTTTGTAGGTAAATGAAACCTTTCATTTTATTAACGTAATGAAATGAAAGCACTAGAGGAACTACCACACTCGACGTGACAGGGAAATCACGACGACAGGGTTAAACCGCCTCAAGAACAATGTGTGTGAATGCTTTTGAAGTTAAATAAAATTGCATTTTCCATAACGTGTACGGTGTTGGGGACTTAAAGGTGCTAGTGATCCCACGCCGAAATGTCACAGTTGCCTTTCCAAGGTACTGTAATAAGTGAGTCCGGGGGAGCACTGGCTATAATGGCCTATACAGGGAGGCTCGTCCCTAAAGGGGTCCTTTTTTCAGGCGTCATGTCACGTCAGGTCATAAAAGGGTGGGGTTTTCACAGGTTGAGGGCCTTAAAATATTTCGAATAGACGCCCCTTGTTTGTTACTTCATGAAAATGACAAGAAGGCTTCTTGTTTTGGCGATTTATTCATAATACAGGCTGGTTATGAAAGAATGAGGGATACCTGTGCCTTTTTTCGATTAAAAATATACTTAAGTGTTAGCTATTCTGTCAAAATGGGGTACACAATTGTAATGGGTTGGACCTAGGGCCTAGGGGCGGAGCCTCCCTGTATAAGACTTTGAGGGATAGCCCCCCACGCCCATCGGGTAAGAGAGTCGGCTTTTATTGTGATCTCAGTGTAGCTACATAGGCATTTGAAGTCTTTCGACAACTATTTTTTTTAAAGTGCCCCTGTGACAATAACTTTTTTTTTCCTTTGGATTTGAAAACTATGTTAACTAAACACTAAGTGACCCAAGTTTTAATCCTTGATTTAAAAAAGGCACCTGTTTATTTTAACTGGAACTTTCCTATTGAATGATTCGCCATTACTAAATTTAAGTTCTTGAGAGAGCTGGATCGAGGAGAAAATGACGTCAAAGGCTCACTAGTTTAAGAATGCGATGCGTGTGTACGCTGCAGAATTAATATGCAGCACGGGAGTTTTGGGCTTTCACACTTTTAAACTCGCACTTTGCATGCATAATAAGCTGCGTTCACACGCTGAAAGTTTAAGCTGGTGAGCCTTTGACATCACTTTTCCCGGATCCAACCCTCTGAGGTCAAATCGGACAGGTTTGAATGTGAGTGATGGCGGATCGTGAAATCCAAAACTTACACTCAAAGTAAACGGCCTTTGGATAAAAATGAAAGGTCAGAATTTTGCCAGTCAAGTGTTAAGCAGACACACTTTCAGAATCTCAAGAAAAAAAGGAAGTGATTTTTTTTTATGACAGGGGCACTTTAAGCATTTGTTCACTATATTACTATTATTAGTATAAAAGAATTAAAATAGTTTTTCTCGATTAACCAACTCACCCCTAAATAATGAGGACATTTGAAATAATTTTCTGAAGCAATACTCATTTTAGAAAGCTCTTTTGTACAGTTGGTACATTAGAACAAGCCCTTATTTCCTGACCGGTATCGTAGAGGTCATGTTTTCCATCGACAATTATCCTTCCAATTCGCTTTACTCTAATTGACTAATAATGACACCAGCGGTTTTGCCCTGCAAAATCTGTCAAGGCTACTTTCCGCCATCCTTGGTTCGCTCATACTCTTAAACCATTAGCCAGCCGTCTTTGCTGTGGTCAGCAATCTTTAACTATGACAAACTACGTACTTGAGTAAGGTCCCGCTTAGCACTGGAGGCTTTCACCTGAAACTGCTCCCTATTACCCTTGAATTAAAATTCTGAGGCAGACCTATCGATTTTAGGCTGATCTTCTATCAGATTACCTTTGGCCTCGAGTTGTGTGTTGAATGATATCCCTTAAATAAGGAAAAAACTTCATCCACCAGCTCTCAACTCTGAGATTTAGGATTCTCTAATGTTTCTTTCTCTTCCATTTCCTCGACATTAGATTAAGTGTCGGACATCACAGCGACTAAAACGAACGGCAAACCCGTCGGAAACTGGAACGCACAAGAGAGTGCTAATGAATATATGGTATCCAATAGACAATCAAAAGGTGTCGCACGTACTCCTGCAAAGAACTGCTAACGTACCAGCAAATGTAGGTAACGAAACCGAGTGGTCTAAGGCGAGTCCGGACCACTTGAACAAGAAAAGCAAATTAAACCTGAATCTTTGTGAAGATCAGTATGATAAACAAATCAAGTGAAAACGATACGAGGCTAATAACACATCTGACATTGTTATATGGCTGGAGTTTGGTGAAATCTAACGAGCGCACTTTTGCTTGACTTATGGTCACGTGGCAAAGGCTACTGAGTATACCCAAGACAACCCTGCCCAGGAGTTGCCCTGGTCGAGGTAACGTTTCATTTATTTCTACGCCAAATTCTATTAAAAGTTAACATGAGGATCGACATGGAAACCTCGAGCTTCCACTCTGATAGAAGGCAGCTCTATCCGATAACATAACATCCACGGTATGTTATTTTAAAAATATTCAATACGGAGAGAAAGTTCTGTCAATTAGACTGACGTGTTGTTTATACAGCAGGTGATAAGCTATCTCGGCTCAGGAGGTAAGGCAGCTCTAACAGTCGGGACAACTTTTCTTCATAAAAACACTCAGGCTTGCCAATCCGGGGCAACGTTTGGTGTATCAAAGAAGTAAAAACGTAGCACATCATCATGGCACAACATAGCGCAACGTTGGCACAACACAGCACAACACGGCACAACACGGCACAACACAACACAGCACAACACAGCACAACACGGCACAACACGGCACAACACAGCACAACACGGCACAACACAGCACAAC
>CM042750.1:33023775-33042870 GCA_022496165.2 Catalaphyllia jardinei | reverse complement strand
TAGCATAACTTAGCACAGGGAATTTTCCGTGTAACTTACGGCCCGGGCTTACGGCCAGACAAAAGAATATTTCTAGATTGCTTTTCATCAGCAGATTTGATCTGCCGTCGTCTTGGTGAGGCGTAAAGACCGTGCTTTGCGGCTTCCAGGATAAAGTTTGTCATAACACTATATTCCGGGAGGGCATCTTAACTGCATGGCAATAATATGACAAAGTTATAGGAATTAGCACGTTAAATGCACAATCTGATTGTCTACACGGGAATGCTTTGAAAATTGCATCAAGTTCCCTTTTTTGTGAAATTTCTGAAATGAAAACATTTGTTTTGCTGCTTAATAGATTGATCAGTTGGTTTTCCTAGGACAGTTAGACGGCTCTTTCTTGGCTGCTATCATCCATCATGGATGATCACCCAACTAGTGGACTAATGCAAATCCTGTATTTTAATTGGCTACGCTACTAGAGGACAATTAGTAATAGTCATCGAGTAGCAAAATTTGCTGGTTTTTCTTTCGTTTTATTCCCCAAATAAATATTTCTTCAACTTGTTTTTGCTAACTTTATCATTATTGCCTTTTCTGTCCGACTAGTTGGTCAATATCACCTTCGGCTTCGCCTCATGGGCTATTAAGGTAATTCCCTTGGAATTGTTCTCCTATCAAACTTTTTTTGAAACTTGGCGTAATTAACATTCATAAATAAACATTTAAAAAATGCAATAAAAAATGGGGTCACCGTGCTTGTTTACGCGTCAGCGGGCTCTTAAAATGGGGGTATTTTTACTGGTTGCGCGTTAAAAATTCGAATCACATTCATGCAGAATTAAGTGTTGGTTACTTGGAAGACGCAAAGTTTTATCTTGAAAGCATGCAAAGCAGTATTGCTTCATTTAAGCTGTTTTTAATTGCTTGGTTGGGGGAATATTGCAATATAACTTTTTTGCACAGTTCAGTATTTAGCTTGAAGTCCTCGCCTTGGCCAAAATACACCCAGTTGGGAACTGTTTTCCAAAAAATATCGTGTTCCACTATCAAACCTTTTTACTTCTTCAAATATATTCTTTTTTTAGACTGTTCTTGGCAAATATCTAAAAAAAAATCGGGGTCACCGTGCTAGTTTAAGACAAAAGAGACTTTATTTCGCTATCGAGCTTAGTTTGAAGAAAATCTCTTACGTTTTGCACGTGCACGCGCTCATGTGCGCGCGCTAATGACGCGAAAATCGTGCGCATTAGGGATGCGCAGTGCAATACTAAGGAATTACCTTAATTGTTAAATAGAAACCTCGAGCTTCCCCTCTGATAGAAGGCAGCTCCATCCATTAAAATAACACCCACGGTACGTTATTTTTAAAAATATTCAACACGGAGAGAAAGTTCTGTCAATAAGACTGACGTGTTGTTTATACAGCAGGTGACAAGTTGTCTTTAAGACTTCCTGAGCGCACAAAACTTGAAGGTTTAATTAATTTATCTTGGCTAATGCAAACGTGCACAACTTAAAAGACAAAGCAGAGGCTGAGGTCTACAGATGTGAACTGAGAAACCGGTTCAGCGAACTCGCCCATCAACCAGAAGAATCAGTAGAGGAGACATGGCACGGCCTGAGGGACACCTGGAAGACCACTTGTATCGAGGTCCTGGGGAAGAAAACTAGACAACACAAAGAGTGGCTGACAGCCAATACCTGGATCCTCATTAACGAGAGGAAACAGCTGAAGAACGATATAAACCAGACCCAAGACCTGCAACAGAAGCAAGATCTACAGGCCCAATATTGGGAGTTGAACCGACAGGTCAAGAAAAGTACCAGAGCGGACAAGAGGAGCTTTATACATGACCTCACAGAAGAAGAAGAAACAGCAGCTGGCAGAAGAGACATGAAGAGGCTGTATGAGATCACAAGAACACTGTCAGGGAAGAACAAGGCCCCCTCAAGACCAGTGAAAGACAAGAACGGAGAAACCATCACTGATGAGGCCAAAGAGAGAGCAAGATGGGCAGAACACTTCCAAGAGATTCTCAACAGACCCCCACCCCAAGTCCCACCTGACATCCCACCCGCAGGAAACCAGCTAGAGGTGAACACCAACCCACCATCCAAGGCCGAAGTCAGCAAAGCCATCAAGTCCTTGAAATCAGGCAAGGCAGCAGGCCCAGACGGCATTCCACCAGAAGCACTAAAGGCAGACGTCCAGACCTCAACAGAGATGATCCACCCACTCCTGATGAAGATCTGGGAGAGTGAGCAGATCCCAGAGGAATGGAAGAAAGGGTACCTGGTGGAACTGCCGAAGAAAGGGGACCTGTCATCATGTAACAACTGGCGGGGGATCATGCTGCTCTCCGTCCCAAGTAAGATCCTGACAAGAATCATCCTGGAGAGACTCAAGAAGGCCCTGGACAAAATTCTACGAGAGGAGCAGGCAGGTTTTCGTCAAGACAGATCCTGCACAGACCACATCGCCACCCTGAGAATTATCATTGAGCAGTCGCTGGAATGGCAGTCCCCACTGTACTCGGTATTCGTTGACTTCCAAAAGGCATTCGACAGTGTAGATCGAGACGTCATCTGGAGGCTCATGCAACACTATGGCTTCCCCCCCAAGTTCATTTCCATCATACAGCAACTGTACGACAACTCCAGCTGCCAAGTCATACACGAAGGGAAGTTGACAGACACTTTCCAGGTACAGACCGGTGTTCGTCAAGGTTGCTTACTCTCGCCAACCATCTTCCTTTTGGTAGTCGACTGGATTATGAAGCAGACAACAACGAACAAGAAGACCAGCATCCAGTGGACTTTCACCAAACAGCTGGAGGACCTTGACTTCGCTGATGACATCAGCCTCCTCTCACACAGACATCAGGATGCACAGGAGAAGCTGTCCCGCCTCGCCGAAGAAGCTGAGAAGACGGGCCTCAGTATCAACATGAAGAAGACGGAGGTGATGCGAATAAACAACAAGAAACAAGACCCCATCACACTCCACGACGAAGACCTGAACGAGGTGGAGAAGTTTGTCTACTTGGGCAGCGTCGTCAGCAAAGATGGAGGAACATGAAGATGTCAAGTGCCGGATCAACAAGGCCAGACATGCATTTAACACCCTCCGCCCCATTTGGAACTCTTCAGCCCTCTCCCTGCACAATAAGATCAGAATCTCCAACACCAACGTCAAGTGTGTCCTACTGTATGGTTCCGAAACATGGAGAACTATCAAGTCAAACATCCATAAGCTGCAGACCTTCATCAACGGATGCCTCAGAAACATCATCAACATCAGATTGCCAGACGTCATTTCCAACACTGACCTCTGGGACAAGACTGGTCAGAGCCCTATTGAAGTGGAGATCAGTAAAAGGAAATGGGGGTGGATCGGCCACACACTCAGGAAGTCCCCCTCAAATGTCACCAAGCAAGCCCTTGACTGGAATCCACAAGGAAAGCGAAAAGTAGGAAGACCGAAACAGACTTGGCGCCGGAGTACTGACGCAGAGGTGAAGGCCATCGGAACGACATGGGCGCAGCTGAGGAGGACCTCACAGAATCGAGTGCGTTGGAGGAGTGTTGTTGCGGCCCTATGTTCCTCAGGGAATCAAGAGGCTTAAGCAAGTTAAGCAATGCAAACTACTCACTAATTATCAAAAAAGTAATAAGAAAATTGTTAAAACGGTTTTCCCGAGTTACAAACTGAATAACAAGACAAACGACTTTTCAAATGAACAAAATTTACCGCAATTGACTGACAATTTTGTATAAGAAGCATAAATTGAACTTCTTATTAAAAGAAAACGGTTTACCTACAATTTCAAACACACAGGAACTAACATTGCAAAAAATTAAAATTAGAAAAGATTGGCCGGTTTTAAATAGGCAGATTTTCTTCTGTATTTTTTCCATAAAACTATTTCAAGGCAGGAGACAGTTGTTCTGTAGTTTGTATGATTGAAAATGTTAAGCTAATGAAATATCCTTCTGGGATAATTCATGATTTGTAAACAATGAAACCGGTACTTGAAGGCGCTAACAGTGTACAATAAAGAGCATTGCAACACGGGCTCTACATTTCAGTTTTTACAATAAATTTTAAACCTTCATTACAACGATATTCTTCAGCACATTGCAACTTATCACAAATTACATTTTTTTAATAAGACTCTTGCAAAAACAAAGCAACTTTAAATACGGCAATATTTGAAGTTTTTTCGTTGTCGGGAAAGAAACGCGTATTATATAACGTAGAAATGACTAAATTAACACGATAAACAGCAAAGTGCTTCTCTGATTGTCTCCTTTACTGCTTGCTTCACTTCGCTGATCTTCCAGCAGTAAAGAATCGGGTTTAACGTTGAGTGAAAGAAAATTAAAGTTGCTGCAACTCCAATCATGAATAGATATGTTTTGCTGTATCTTAAAAAAGCTCGTACGATAATAAATGGTAAATAACAAGCAACTAATGTACACTGCACCCACAGTGCACTGGACACTACCTTTCTGTATCCCTCTATGTTCAGTGAAGCAGGCTGGCTTGCTTGCTCTTGCGGGACATGGCGCTGTACAGTAAGTAAATTAAAGACATTGCAGGTCCCAAAAGGAGAAAACTAGATGAAGATGATTTACCATAACTAAATAAAGCTCTCACTATACCATATGGTAAATAACAAGCAAGTAATGTACACTGCACCCACAATGCACTAGACACGGCTTTTCTGTATCGCTCTATGTTCAGTGGAACAGGTTGGCGTGCTTGTTCCTGTTGAACATGTCCCTGGACTTGTATCTGATGATAGTGGAGTTTGAGGAAACTCTTTGTATACCAGGCAATTAAGGTTACTAGACACAATGGTATAACTAAATAGCCATACCATATAGTTACAAGGTGATTTACAAGGAATGATATTGAAGCAATAGCGGACATAATCCAAAAAAATTGCTATAATCAAATACGTTTGCTTTAAAGTTATAACTTGTCTATATCTTAGCCCTAACAACAGGGCGAGACGTCTGTCCACACCAACTGCACTTATTGTAAGCAAAGATACTGAACACAAAGTATAGCTAAAAATAAAAAAAACGAGATATATGAGTAGTAACAAAGATTCCATTGTTCGTAAGCCAGAGACATCCAGTAGAAAACACTATAAGGCCTACGCAGAGATCAGTTGTGGCCAGACATCTAAAGAAGAGTTTGGACGGCGGATGAAGGGAAGACACCTTGCGAAGGGCAACGAGGATTAGAATATTACCAAGAACTGCAATAATGGATGTAACGAGTGCGCTTACATGAAGAACCAGTCCAGTTTCCCGCGTTGCGGGTCACGTGACGAGCGTGTGTGCATTCAGCCATCTTGTAATGTTGTTGATTTGCTCAGTGCATTAAATTAGTTTAGTTTGTGGACTCTTTGGTCTATCCGCTTTTCGTTACATGGTGTAAGAAGTGGGACAACAATGGCGAATTTCCAAATACCTCCTCCTGACATATTCGAGCTAAACGACGGTTCGACAGCGTCGAATTGCCGAACTTGGGTCTCTGCTTGAAATAATTACAGGTTGGCTACGAAGCTAGATAAAGAGGAAGAAGCACGCCAAGTAGCAGCACTTTTGGCAGTAATTGGAAAAGAAGCGAACAAGGTGTTTCGTACTTTCACATGGGCCTCGCCAGACGACGCGTAGAAAATCGCTGCGGTTGTAAGCAAGTTTGAAGAGTATTGCATTCCTAGGGAAAACACTATTTACGAACGTTTTCTTTTCTTTACGCGGGATCAGCGGGAATCTGAGACTGTTGATCAATATTTGACGGAGCTTCGCCAAATTGCTGCAAATTGCATGTGATTTCGAGTCAATCACACCTGATCAGCTCCTCCAGGATCTACTGGTGACAGGTACCAAAACTGCCAAGGTACGTGAAAATTTGCTCAAAGAGAAGAAATTGACCCTGGAGAAAGCTATAGATATCGCTCGTGCCGCCGAGAGTACCGCTGTTCAAATGAACGTTATGTCTGCTGAGTCTGGATTGAGTGCTGTGAAAGAGAAAGAGAAAGAGCAGTCTGAAAATGTCCCATGCGTCAGCAGTGGCTAGATCAAGGACTGTAGATTCTGTGGTAGGAACCATGAAAGACGCAGCTGCCCTGCCTTTGGTCAGATTTGCGCGTATTGTAAAAAGAGGAATCATTTTGTTGCCAAGTGCCCCGCAAAAAGCAAGGTGTCTGCTGTCCAAGAGCGATTCTATTTAAGTGCTGCAGGTGTTGGAAACAGAGGTCGGGAGATGGTGACTCTTACTGTATCAAAGGAGTCTAAGCCCTTTTCAGGTCATGATGTAAGTTTCCTGATGGACACGGGGGCTGAATGTAATCTTTTGCCTTTGGATGTGCACAAGAAGGTGATAGGCGATCGACACTTGAATTTCCTCAATGCACGTGGCAAGTCAGTTTTGGTTTTAGCTAATGGAGATGAGCAACCCATCGAGGGCAAAGCCACAGTATATCTCCCGCAAAGGAAACACACACAAAAATGAAGTCAATGTAGTCAGGGGCCATGGGTATGAGCCCATACTGTCTAAGCAGACAATGCTGGAAATGAACTTGATAAAGATTCTCGACAGTGACCGAGATGCACGCGTCAGTGTACTTACGTCCGACACAGAGCCATTGCTGGAAGAGTATGACGATGTATTTGAAGGTCTAGGAAAGGTGGACGGACAGTACCACATTGTAATAGACGAGTCCATCAGACCTGTGGTGCATCCTCCCAGGCGTCTACCTGTTGCGATGACTGAGCGAGTTCAGCCGAAACTCTAGTAGCTGCCAACATAATTGAACAGGTTGACCATCCTACCGACTGGGTATCAAGTGTGCTAGTGGCGAGCAAACCATACACTGAAGCTGAGGGGGAAACCAAGATACGCATCTGTTTGGATCCCAGGGATCTAAATCTTGCCACAAGGCGTGAACATTTCCCGATGCCCACAATTGAAGAAATTGCAACTAGGCTGAATGGGGCAAAACTGTTCAGTGTTTTTGATGCGAGTAACGCTTTCTGGCAAGTGGAACTTGACGATGAGTCTAGTATTCTAACAACATTTCACACCCCGTTCGGGCGCTACCGTTGGAAGCGAATGCTATTCGGCATCAATAGCGCAAAATGCGAGAACACATTGAGGGGCTTAAAGGGGTAGAAGTAATTGCAGATGATTTTTTGATCGTTGGATTTGGCAAACACACCTGCTGAGTGGCAGGCAGACCATGACCGAAATGTGCGTGCCTTCCTAGACCGCTGCCGTGCGAGAAACCTGAAGCTGAACAAGAAGAAAGCCCTACTGAGACAGCAAGAAGTTCCTTTCATCGGACACATTCTAACCCCTGAGGGACTGAAACCAGATCCACACAAGGTTGAGGCAATTGTGGGGATGCCAGACCCCACTGATGTTCAGTCCTTACGTACGTTCCTGGGTATGGTGAACTACTTGGCAAAGTTCCTTCCACGTCTATCCGAAGAAACAGAAGTCTTGAGAAAACTCACTGAAAAAGATGCTGAGTGGTGTTGGCTGCAAAGTCATACTGATGCGGTGGCCCATGTTAAGGAAATGATTGTATCTGCACCTGTTCTTGCCTACTATGACGTGAATAAGCCAGTGGTCATTCAATGTAATGCTTCCCAAAGTGGACTTGGTGCCGCTCTGTTGCAAGAGGAGCGCCCAGTAGCTTACAGCTCTCGTGTGATGACTCAAACTGAACAAAACTATGCTCAGATTGAGAAAGAGCTACTCGCCATAGTTTATGAATGTGAGAAATTTGATCAGTACATTTTTGGAAAAAGCAATGTAATTGTGCAGTCAGACCACAAGCTGCTGGAAACCATATTCAAGAAACCAATCCACAGTTCGCCAAAACGCCTCCAACACATGCGCCTCCGCCTGCAGAACTATGACATCCAAGTGGAATACAAGAAAGGAGAGACCATGTTCTTGGCTGATACATTAAGTCGCGCATACTTGGAAAATGAACTAGTGAGTCAGACCCAGGACAGTGACGTCCGTTCTATCAGAGAACGACTGTTCGTTTTTGAGTTAGAGCAGATTAAACATGATGAAGATCTCAGTGTCTCCCCCACTCGTCTGGAAAAGCTGCGCGAGGAGACTGCCAAGGATGAAGAATTACAGATTCTGTCTTATGTTATTCTTGAGGGTTGGCCAGAGACCCTGCCAGGAACTCACAAATATGATAGGCGTCAGAGACAAGTAACTGAGCTGTATTGGAACAGCCGTGATGAGCTGTATACAAGGGCCATCGCCTTGTGATACCATTTAAAGAGCGTTCTGGCGTTGTGAAGAGCCTGCATGAATCACATATTGGAATAGAAGGAACATTGCGTCGTGCCCGCGACATTGTTTACTGACCTGGACTCACTGCTCAGCTCAAAGATCACTTGTCTAGGTGTGGAATCTGCAACCGTTTTCAGCCCGAACAATGTAAAGAGCCTTTAAAGCCTCATGGTGTGCCTAATTTGCCATGGGAGAAAGTTGGTGTTGATCTGTTTGTGCTGGAAGAGCAATAATTTTTGATTACCGTTGATTACTACTCTGGTTATTTTGAAGAGCAAGATATGAGTAGCACCACCAGCACCAGTGTTATCACCGTCCTAAAGGCGTGGTTTTCCAGGCATGGTATTCCTGTGACCGTTATCAGTGACAATGGGCCTCCCTTCAACAGTGAAGATTTCAAGACCTTCAGTAAGGAATGGGATTTTCACCACGTCACATCAAGCCCTTATCACGCACAAAGTAATGGTCGTGTTGAAAATGTAGTTAAGACTTGCAAGTCATTGCTGACCAAAGCTCGATCTGATAAGCGTGATACCCTGTTGGCACTACTCGAGTAGCGCAACACACCAACTGAGGGTATGAATGCTTCTCCTGTTCAGCTACTATATGGAAGGCGAACACGCACCCGTCTCCCAGTAGCCAAGCAATTGCTAACTTTACAGGTGATATCTGATGTTCCCGAAAAGAGATTAGGAAGCAGAAGCAGAAACACTACTATGATTGTCACTCGCACGAACTGCCAAAATTGCGTGACGGTAATGCCATTAGAATGCAATTGCCACGTGCGAAAGAATGGTCATTGGGGCGAGTCGTTGGAGAGGAGACCCGTTCCTACTTGGTTGAGGTGAATGGAAAGTATTATCGTCGGAACCGCAAATGGCTCAGGACACCACCCGAGGAGTTACCGGAGTCAGTGGAGACAAACCTCGACTGATCCTACTGACCTGGTTCAGTCAAGCCCAGCTGAGCTGCCACAGCCAACGATACCATCAGCACCAGTGGTCTTTGGGCCTCACACTGAAGGTCGTCCAGTGCGGGACCGTCGCCTCCAGTGTGGCTAAACGATCACGAGGGCTGAAATAAGACACTGACTCTGCCTTGTGCCTTTTTTATTTTGGCTTTATTATGTACATGTATATATAGTTGTGCAGGTGCTTAATGTACGAGATTTTCTAAGGCAGATTTGAACATTGTTATTTCTTTCATTTTTTTTATCATCATCAACGTTCTGTCTCCATTTACTTAACTATTAGACTTAAGAAGGGAGATGTAACGAGTGCGCTTACATGAAGAACCAGCCTAGTTTCCCGCGTTGCGGGTCACGTGACCAGCGTGTGTGCAGTCAGCCATCTTGTAATGTTGTTGTTTTGCTCAGTGTATTAAATTAGTTTAGTTTGTGGACTCTTTGGTCTATCCGCTTTTCGTTACAATGGACAGAAAAATATCGAATGCTGAAACACATGTCAACTCTTCATTTATTCCCCTAGCCCAAGTGAATGAACATAGAACTTGTGAACTGACTGCTTCAGTTTGTTTTCCTCCACCAGTAAAATTCGTTATTCTGCAACGAGAGAATCTGAAGACTCGTCAGAAAGCAACAGACATCAAATAATTTTCAGCGTCGTTAACTGAATTTTAATACCTACTAATGACGCCAAATCAAATGAACATCTGCTCACAGCTGTTCTATATTGCCTATGTTACGTTTTACTGCAAACGGTATAGCGTCTTTTAAAAAATCCAAACTTTATTTTCCAAAGGAGTACTAATGCGGCTAATGCCACTTTTAAAAAGTGGCATTAGCCGCGCTTTGTTCTCTGATTAAGCACGCTAAAATAAGCCAATCATAAACCTTGATAGAATTGTTCCAATAATTTGTTTGGCTAACGAGACCGTGCGACAGCTGCAGTTTTGGTGGCGTTCAGAATATAGTTTGTCTTGACGCTCTTAACCTGCGATCAAGCGTCCCTATATTTTTGGCAGCGGGAAGGAACGCCTGATACAATTACTTGACTATCTGTCTGTTGCTAGTCCAGAATCCGGACTTTTCTCTGATTGGTCAAGAAACAAAAGGCAATTTAGAACTAAGCCATGATTGGTTTTCTGTGCGGTAGTGTGACTTTCAGTCAAAGAAATCCCGCGAGCTGATGAGTTCCATCATGACATCTGATGAGGCGAGCACAAAGAGCGAGTTTTTGTCAGCTTTAAATGCTTCTCTTGAGAATTTTGTTCACAAAACTCTCAAAAATGAACAAATAAAATGCCATAGGAGAGATGTTTTGGCCGTGCTACCGACGGGATTAGGCAAGAGCGCTATATATCAGTTAATTCCAAAAGTGTTGTTTCTTATGGGCCATACAGCCAACACATCAAAAACCACCGCTGAACTCCTTGTTTTTAGTTGGCTTACAAAGTAAAACGGTACCTTCACGAAGTGACACGCTAGCCGTACAAAGATAGCATTTCTTTGTCTGCTTCTAAAACTTACTCATTACGAACGAAACAGGAGGACGCGTTTACAAAGTGGAACGGTACCTTCACGAAGTGACACGCTAGTCGTACAAAGATAGCATTTCTTGTTCTGCTTCTGAAACTTACTCATTACGAACGAAACAGGAGGACGCGTTTTACAAAATAAACCATATTTTCCTGGGTCGTACTGTACAGCACTGTATGTAAATTCACGCTGTTCGTGCTTTGTGTACTTCCCGCCCACGAAGCGACTTATTCCGCTTGGTTCATTCTTATTTGATGGCATCGCCGACATTCTCGTTGACAGATATTTTAATTAGGGGGCAGCAGAGGAATAGTCAAGTAATTGTATCAGGCGTTCCTTCCCGCCGCGAAAAAAATAGGGACGCCTGATTGCAGGTTATAACGCCCTTTAAAATCTCTATTTACCGGGAGGGGCTTTTTAACTGCATGGCACCAATATAAGAACGTTAGAGGAATTAACAGGTAAACGGTAACGGTATGTTATCAGTTTAAAAATACTCAACACGGAGACATTCGTCAATAAGCTGACGTGTTGTTTATACAGCAGGTGATAAGTTGTCTTAAAGACTTCCTGAGTGCATAGAACTTGAAGGTTTAAATTATTTATTATATATTGGCTAATGCATACAACTCACTAATTATCAAAAAGGATATTAGACAATTGTTAAATCAGTTCCAAATTTCCCGCTTTACAAACTGAATAGCAAGGCAAACGACTTTTCAATTGAAAAATTTACCGTAATTGACTGACAATTTCGTACAAGAAGCATAAACTGAACTTCTTATTAAAAGAAAACCTACTAGTACTTTAAATCTACATTACAACGATGTTCTTCAGCACTTTTCAACTTATTACAAATTACACTTTTGTTTAAGACGCTTGCCAAAACAAAAGAAACAACTTTAAATACAGCAATATCTGAAGCTTTACCGTTGTCAGAAAAGGAACACGTATTATATAACTTAGCAATGACCAACTGACTAACTCGATAAACAGCAAAGCGTTTCTCTGGTTGTCTCCTTTACTGCTTGTTTCACTTCGCTGATCTTCCAGCAGTAAAGAATCGGGTTTAACGTTGAGTTCAAGTAAATTAAAGACATTGCAGGTCCCAAAAGGAGAAAACTGGATGAAGATGATTTACCATAACTAAATAAAGTTCTCACTATACCATATGGTAAATAACAAGCAACTAATGTACACTGCACCCACAGTGCACTAGACACCGCTTTTCTGTATCGCTCTATGTTCAGTCGAACAGGTTGGCTTGGTTGTTCTTGTTGGACGTGTTCCTGTACTTGTCCCTGTACTTGATGGTGATGGCGGAGTTTGAGGAAAATCTTTGTATACGAGGCGGTTGAGGTTATTAGACACAATGGTATAACTAAATAGCCATACCATAGAGTTACAAGGTGATTTACAAGGAATGATATTGAAGCAACAGCGGACATGATCCAAAAAATTGCTATAATCAAATAAGTTCGCTTTAAAGTTACAACTTGTCTATATCTTAGCCCTAACAACAGGGCGAGAAGTCTGTCCACACCAACTGCACTCATTGTAAGCAAAGATACTGAACACAAAGTATAGCTGAAAATAAAAAGCGAGATATATGAGTAGTAACAAAGATTCCATTGTTCGTAAGCCAGAGACATCCAGTAGAAAACACTAAGAGGCTCTGCAATAAGACCAACGCAGAGATCAGTTGTGGCCAGACATCTAAACAAGAGCTTGGACGGCGGATGAAGAGAAGACACCTTGCGAAGGGCAACGAGGAGTAGAATATTACCAAGAACTGCAGTAATGGACAGAAAAATATTGAATGCTGAAACACATATCAACTCTTCATGTATTCCTCTAGCCCAAGTGAATGAACATAGAACTTGTGAACTGACTGCTTCAGTTTGTTTTCCTCCACCAGTAAAATTCATTATTCTGCAACGAGAGAATCTGAAGACTCGTCCTAAAGCAACAGACATCAAATAATCTTCAGCGTCGTTAACTGAATTTTAATACCTACTAATGACGCCAAATCAAATGAACATCTGCTCACAGCTGTTCTGTATTGCCTATGTTACGTTTTACTGCAAACTGTATGGCATCTTTTAAAAAAATCTTATAATTTCCCCACGTATTCAGCTGAAATTTTTTACAAAAATGAACAAATAGAATGCATTCATAAAATCGTATGCCATAGGAGAGATGTTTTGGCCGTGCTACCGACGGGATTAGGCAAGAGCGCTATATATCAGTTAATTCCAAAAGTGTTGTTTAATTTCTTATGGGCCGTACAGCCAACACATCAAAAACCATCGCTGAACTCCTTGTTTTTTGTTGGTTACAAAGTGGAACGGTACATTCACGAAGTGACACGCTAGTCGTACAAAGATAGCATTTCTTGTTCTGCTTCTGAAACTTACTCATTACGAACAAAACAGTCGCCCACGAAGCGACTTCCTGTTATTCCGCTTGGTTCATTCTTATCTGATGGCATCGCCGACATTCTCGTTGACAGATATTTTAATTAGGGGGCAGCAGAGGAATAGTCAAGTAATTGTATCAGGCGTTCCTTCCCGCCGCGAAAAAAATATCCCTGGTTATGACGCCCTTTAAAATCCCTATTTACCGGGAGGGGCTTTTTAACTGCATGGCACCAATATAAGAACATTAGAGGAATTAACAGGTACACGGTAACGGTATGTTATCAGTTTAAAAAATACTTAACACGGAGACAAAGTTCTGTCAATAAGCTGACGTGTTGTTTATACAGCAGATGATAAGTTGTCTTAAAGACTTCCTGAGTACATAGAACTTGAAGGTTTAAATTATTTATTCCACCGATTCCAAACGATATTCGACCAGTATCCAAGAATACGTCTGAGATCAAGAGCACATGGAAAGAAAGTCGAAAGACTACATGGCCTGCTCACGTGCTCACATGTTCGTCACATGTATTATCACATGTCTCAGTTACAGTACCAGTTTACTGGCCGAGACCACAGTTTATAAAGTTAATAACTATGCCGTGACATGCCCCTGCAAAAATTAAGCGGGGTGGCCATTTTTGTGTCCTTACAGGAATGTGGGTTTTCCAGAATATAACCTTACGCAGGGCAACCAACTCCCCAGTCACAGCCCAAAATTAGAATTGCGTTCCACTTCGTCGAACGCAATAACTCAGCAATGACTAACTGACTAACTCGATAAACAAAAAAAAGTGCTTCTCTAGTTGTCTCCTTTACTGCTTGTTTCACTTCGCTGATCTTCCAACAGTAAAGAATCGGGTTTAACGATGAGTTCAAATAAATCAGAGACGTTGCAACATCAAAACTGAGAGAACTGGATGGAGGTAGTTTACTATAGTCAAGTAAAGCTCGAACTATGGGAAATGGTAAATAACAAGAACTAATGTACATTGCGCCCACAAGGCATTAGACACTGCTTTTCTGTATCGCTCTATGTTCAGTGTGTTACAGTTATGACGTGATGTTAGTCAGCGTGTTGCCATATTTGGACTTGGCGCGATGCAACACCATGAGGTGAGGCAGAAGAGAGAGAATTTCCGTGATGCAACAATCGCCGTCCTTGTGTTGATGAGTTTTATTCCGTTTCTTATGACTTTACTAAACTTTGTCTTCTGACAATCACATCTGTGGAAGTTTCTACATGGACTGGTGGCTGTGCCAGGGGAAACCGTAAGATTCGAACGCAGTATTCACTTGTATGATTGTATTACTAGTTGGGTTAACCTTAATATTGTAAGCTTATTCGAGCCCGTCAGTTTATCTAAGATTAAAGTGTTGTATTGCTTGAATGTCGATAATTTACTTTCAAGAGCTTTGTTACTCATAACTTAACAAGTTGAACAGGTTGGCTTGCTTGTTCTTGCTGGACATGGGTTTGATGGCGACGGAGCTTAAGGACGTTCACGCCCAAAAACTTCCCACGCACAGATTTTTTTAAAACTTTGACTACAGGTAGAAAATTATAAGATTAGATTAAAAACGTAAAAAAGATCGGGGGTCGCCGAACTCGTCTGAAGATAAGGCGTAGCAGAGAGCATAGCATTTCTAGGATTTCCAGTCATTCGAGGCGATTCTGCTCGGATTCATTACTATCGGCATATATTTAATTTGAAGAATCATATATAAGTTATGTGTGTTTAACACAGCACATATAAGCCTATTTGATAGATCTTTGCTACATATGTCATTAAATCAGCTAAAATTAGCCTTAAAACCCACAACTTCTAAGTCACGCACACCTGTATCCTTGTACCAATTCGACCCTATTTGAACAGTATACAAGAAATAACTAAAACTTCCCACTCACAGATTTTTTTGTTTTTTAGTATAATGGAAAGGATCAGTAAAGGAAGTGGTCTGCCGAAAAAAAAGTGGGGGTCACCGAGCATCCAACAGAAATATTCGCACACCAAGTTAACGCAAAGGTCATTAGCTCTATATTTTGTTGAGTTTTTGACTCGGTGCGCGCGCTTGAAAATGACGTGGCACGCTCGTGACCAATGAATGGCGTGCGCCCTAGAGATGCGCAGTAGCAATGGGCGCGAACGTCCTTAAGGGAAATTTTTGTGTACGAGAAGATTGAAGTTATTAGTCACAATGGTACAACCAAATAGCCATACCATATAGTTACAAGGTGATTTCCAAGGAATAATATTGAAGAAACACCGGACATACTTCAAAAAATTGCTATGTTTTAAAATACAATTTCTTGCAAAAATTTGGTTATTCGGCGTTCATTTTGCCATAAAGAAACGACTAATCTGGTACAAAATGATGCTTTAGAGCATTTTTTAAAAGAGGCTTGTAAAATACGTTCGCCATTTTGCCATAACGCCATAAATATTGAAAACGAAGGCGAAATGTACTAACAGCTGGTAAAAATGTACCCAATCCGAATAATTTTTTTAGAAGCCATGCTATATGAAAAGTTTGGCGCAAATTTGCAGCACTAGGAACACTAGCAACAGTGCGATAAGTCTGTACAGCACCGCAAATGATCATGATCCCCAAATTGGACCGCAAATGATACCCGATGTTGACTGCTAGTGTTCCCGCCGGATAATGAAAAATGGTATGGAGTTTGGCTCCAAATGTTTATTATTATTATTATTATTATTATTGTTATTACTCATTTATTTTTCATTTGTTTTAATTATTTTATGTTCATTATTCAACGATTATTCAACTTAAATAAATGTAAAGAAAAGATGCTGACAAAGTAAACTATAATTTAAATATCAATCTTAAGATAAATAATTTTATTTATTTTATTTTCAAGCATCTGAGCGGGCCGGAATCCTAAATCCTCGAATTTGATAGGCTAATCTTACCCACGTGACCGGTCTAGCTTTTTACGATACGGCCCATGGGCCGGATTTTTTCCCGCTGCCTAAATTTCGATCCTAAAAGTTAGCGGTAATCGTCAATCTTTTGCCTTTTTTACACATCCATCGACGATTAGTCACCGCAAGTTTACTTCTGTTCACTTTAAAATGGCAAGGAAAGTCACTGTAAGTAAATTCAGTTGAGTGTTTTGAAGTTGTGAGTTTGCTTGGTTGTTTGTAGCTTGGCTCTGTAATGGCGCTTTACAATCCTGTGTTTCCCTCGCTGAAGAATTTGAGTCAACTTCAGTCAAGTTTACCTTTCTGGTCGTTGCTGTATTTAGAAGAAATTCTGTGGAATACACTTAAAATAACAAATTTCCTCGCTTTCTGCTATTCAATTTACGATAGAAAAGTCTGATTTCAACGCAGGCTCCCCAAGCTCAAAATACGTGGTGTATGCGACAGCTTGTGTATATAGAGAATTGTATGGGAAAATCACCGATCGTAAAAAAAATTGTGTAAATGACTATCTCATTTGAAATAAAGTTTTCTTACCTCAAATGTGTGACGAACTTGTCTCTTGTGCCGATTTTAGAGCCATTCTGACGCCTTTTAGTGAAGTTATTTGAAACCGTTTCCCCTCCTTCTAAAAAAATAGAAAGGCTGACCACTCCATCCATCGCTGGCCAGACGTCGCTCCACAAATCGCTTTCTCCTCAAAAGGAAAAGTCCCGAATCGCAATAAAAACAACAGTTCCATAAAGCCCAATAAATTTCACTCCAAATATGTGTGTGAAATACATATTCAAAGATTTCGTTTTTCTTTAAGTCTTAATAATCATCAGCTTAAATGAGAGTACTATATTAAATATTTGGGGCTCATGATCGATTCTAACCTAAGTTGCAAAAAGTAAGTTGCTTGTGTTCTAAAAAAGGTTAGAAGAGGAATTGGCATTCTCAGTAAAATTCGTCATTATATTACTAAAGAAATTTTGAAAAACTTCTATTATACACTCATTTATCCTTTTTTAATTTATGGATTAATTGCTTGGGGTAATACCTATAACACTACTCTTCAACCAATCTATATTCTGCAAAAAAAGGCTGTTCGAGTTTAATATTACATTTTCAAGTTTTGATCATCACTCCAACCCCCTGTTCAAGTTACTAGGTGTAATTATATTCCCCGATCTTGTTAAGTACCATATTGGAGATTTTATGTATAAATATCATAATCAGTTACTACCATCTGTTTTCAATTCTTTCTTTACTAAAGTAGACCAGGTCCATAGTTATAATACACGGCATGCTTCTAAATTGTCTTGTTATCTCCCTAAGGTACGAACGAACTATGGAAAATTCAATATTCGTTTTTAAGGCCCCAGGATATGGAATTCTATAGATGAAGATCTCAATAGCTCCTCACTTTCCTCATTTAAATTTAATCTGAAAGAACATCTCATTAACAATTATTAATGAAATTTGAGAATGACTTCATAACATTCCTGACCAGTGTTTCTAGGCAAATAGGTGTAGGTTAATGCAGTCGTATATTTATTTAATGTTAATCTCCTTATTTTCTTTTGTTGTATTTAATGTGTCTGTGTGTGTTTACTTTAATTAGCTACCGACTTCAAATTGTAATATAAACATAATTAACTGGCACCCTGGCATTTATAACTATTTCAGGTTATTTCAGGCCGTCAGTTACCCTTATTTTTTCGGATTATTTATTATGTATGTCACTGTAAATTAATCTAATTTATTCTAAATAAGGGATGAATAAAGCTGTTGTTGTTGCGACCAAACCATTAGTAATCTGTAAAACCAATTTACTGTAGGAAAAAAATAAACATGTTATTTACCGGGCTATGTCGGTCCGTATGGGAAAAAAAACTGTGCCCTTGGTCTCCGTACTCAAGACCTCGGGCACAGTTTTTTTCCCATACGGACCTCCCCTCCGGTAAATAACATATATATCATTTTTCTTGAAAATTCTTCCGAAAAATCACGGAAAAAATTTTAAAGCTCTCAAACAACGATGCCATTGCTCAATTCACTCGATCTGCAACAATAATAGCTCCCAATAGTTAAATGCTACCATAACGAAGACATAAACAAATTTGTGTTAATACCACCAGTAAGAACGATCGTGACATGTTCAGCGATCTTCTAGTCATACAAATGATTTTCTTTGAGCTAGAAATCTGCAACTTGCAGCTCGAAATTCCATACTGATGGTGTGAACGTGTTCTGAATCTGGACATAGCGGAGCGCTGATTGGCTAACTTGCATAATAATATGATCGAGCTGTCTTTTATCTCATCCGATATAGATTACTGAGATATGTCAAGTTTTTCTGCAAAATGGAATCTTCGAAATTAACGGAAAAAATCCATAAGTTAAAATGAAGGTTTGGACTGTAATGATTTTGCCAGGCTAGTGAAACGTTTGGAGCGATTTTCCCTTAACGCCATAAGTATTGTCAAAGAAAGGCAAAACGAAGCGAATCCCTAAGAATCTTTGGCCTCAGGAAGTCTTTGGCCTCAGGAACAGGTTCTTAGGAGTCAAATGAATTAGGTGAGAGCAAACTTGCAGGTGAACGTTGACTCCGGCCAACGACCGAGTTTTTTTCCCATAAGAAGTCAGGGTTAATGTGTTCGCCGCCCAGCGCGTGACTCTAGATCCGGGAACTTGTATAAGACGAGTGCGAGAGAAAAGTCCAGAGGTGTTTGTTTGCCAATAGGCCGAGTTTTGCCGAGTTATTCGATGATATCTCGCTTATGTTGAACGTGAGATGATTATGCGTGGTTGTGGATAGCCTTATCAGTATCGCGAAAGTGTGTGATTGTTTGATTTCCGCATGGTGTTGACAGGTATGTGATGTGTTGTTTAAGTGCGGTTTGGCCAAAATAGTCTGTGTCAGGC
>CM042750.1:33013775-33016275 GCA_022496165.2 Catalaphyllia jardinei | reverse complement strand
AAACACAATAGCTGAAATATGAATTAATTAATTTAAAATTAATTAATTTAAATATATTTATACAGGATTGCTGCTTTAGTTTTAAGAGAAAAAACTGCTATCAATGCAGGTCCTGTAAAACAACAACAACAAAAATTATTGAACATTACACGAGCGTGGGACAAAGAAAAATCTGTCACATATGAACTCAGTAAAATGACCTTGCTATCCATGAGTTCTGTAGCTCAGTGGATAGAGCGCCCGCCCGGTGTTCGGAGGTCATGGGTTCGATTCCTGTCGGGGACTCACATTTTTCTTTGTCCCACGCTCGTGTCATGTTGAATATTTCTTATTTCACATTTAATTACCGAGTTCAAAATTCACCATCTTCATTTACTTATCAACACAATAGTTGTTTACTCCGAACTGAGGAACTAACCAATAGAAACGTGTTGGTTACGTAACTCGTGCATAGTGTATGAGCGTAAAACAAAAGATTGTGCTGGGTCGTGGACTTTCCAACATAAATCTTGGTATCTATGTTTGTCCCTTTGATATTTGCCAGGCTTCCTAACCAGTCCCCTCTATTAACTATGATCAAGACAAATGGTTCAGTGTTTCAGTATCAAACTAGACACAACAGAGGTTTGATATTTTTTTACCAGAATGCACTTCGTCAGAGTATTAAGTAAAGAATAATAATTATCAGGTGATAGAATGAGTTAAACAGAATGTGTTGGTTTAGTTCACTTAGTGGATTCTTTGGATCATATTTACTGTAAGATGCCTAAGTTACTTGAACAGTATGAGTGTTATAGTTTACAAAAAATATAAAATTTTAGTTCATACAATAACGTTCAATATTATTGTTTTCAATCAGCAGAAATAAAAGAAAGCGGGGGCAGCTTTAGTGATAATTATTACTAGTTTACAATAAGATGTGGCGTCAGTTTTCAAATGCACTACCGCAATTAATTTCCAGGTTAACTTACCTATTTTAACTACAAATATATCAATATTTGTTAAACGAATTTTGAATTCATTTGTAGATTGTTCCATTTCAGCATATGTGAATTTGATCTGCAGTCGTCTTGGCGTGTTTGCTTCGAGGATGAAGTTTGTGATAACGAGCTTTAGAATCGCTATTTACTGCCTGGGGGGAGGGGGGAGGGGCTTCTTACCTGCATTGTTACATAGAAAAATATAATAGAAAATAGCATAACCCTCTTGACTGACTCTCAGATTAACGCGCAATCTGACTGACTACACAGGAATGCTTTGAAAATGACATCAGTTGCTATTTCTCGAGTAATAATACACATGAAAAAATTACTCGATTCTGATTGGCTGAGAGCAGTGCAGTTCAAGTGTAACACCAATGCAAAAAGTGTGACACCGGTGCAAAAAGTGTAACACCAGTGCAAATTACACATCGTAATTCTGGATTATGATTTGCAGAAAGACAAAGAGAAATTTTATAGGCCAATGATCTCATATAAAGCAATCACAAAAATTTTGCACGGAAACTCTGAAAAAGTTTTCTCGAATGCGAAAAAATGGCTTCAAGAAACCTGTTCCGGCACTTTTTCCGGGCAAATTTTTTCATGTTTATATTTTTAAGTAATCATCAACTCGAAACCGTATGATTATCTATACAAAATTCTGAAATTGAAACTGTGTTATTTGATAGATCGGGCAGTGGGTTTTCCTAAGAAAATTAGGCGGCTCTTTCTCGGTTGCTATCAGCCGATAGAAACCTAGAGCTTGCCTTCTAATCTGAGATGACAGCTTAACGGCCGATCTGCACTAGCAGGCAAAATCGCAATTGTCTATGCCAAAATCTCGTCTGTTGCATCCTCATTGACATGGTTCAGTAAAGTTTCAGATTGTGTCAACACTGTCAGATTTCAGATTGTGTCAACACTGTCATCGGATGGCAACTGGCGCGTTTGAAAAATTGCTTCATTCTCAAAGCGTCTCCCTGCAACATGTAGATAGCCAAACTGGTCATCGTAAGGGGGAACGTTCCAGTGCCTTACCGTGAGAATGCGGTTGTTTTTATAAAGGATAGCTTGCCATTGGGATTAAATTCCATGAACCATTATGATTCATTTTGTCCACTGCGAAAATTGTAAAATTTCGCAACACGAAAAACAACTGAGACACTAAGTTTATACGGTTAAAAGCTTTTATGACATATTAATGACAAGATAAATAAAATTTTGTTAATTAAACGATTTTGTCCAGTTTTTACCTGGGACAAATTTTGTCGGCGGTGCGTTTGAAGTTTCCTCCGCTTCGGGACAAACCATCCGCACTTGTAGAGCGTTGGTATCGGTAATGACAAACATTTTGTCTAATAAACAAATTCTCTGCTGGTGCTGATCGGCCGTAACTCGACATGATAAAAGAGGAAACATCCACACTGTGGCTGACTTGTTGTTTAATACAGCAGGTGATGAATTGACTTGAAAACTTACTGCTTTCTATAAGAACTTAAAGGTTTGACTGACTATTTATC
>CM042750.1:32978856-33002631 GCA_022496165.2 Catalaphyllia jardinei | reverse complement strand
GGCCAACACGGAAACGAGGTTAATGACGTCATTCCTCCACCGTCAAAGGGGGGCGGGGCTTCTGGTTACCATGGATACGTCAAACTCAAGAAAACAATAGAACTCCTTTCCATAACAATACCTTAGGGATCCTGTAATTTTAGGAAAACATTTGATATTAAAGTTGCTTTACTTTAAAATTTTGTGATTTCTTTGTTTATGACCCTGATAAGGCGACATGATTATGTAGACAATGATCACAAAGTAGGCCAGATGTTAAAGACGTTGATCGAAAAAGAGTTAGAATGGGATCAAGTGTGTAAAATGAAACATCACCAAGACACTTCTCGTTGCGGTGTGAGACATTTAGTGTAATCATGGATGGTCTGACAATAAAGTACGATTGAAAACATTTTCTGTGAGATGATCTTGTAGTACAATAGTTAGTATCCTGGACTGTCAGTCGAGGGGTTCGACCCCTACAGGGATGATCTTCTTCCTTTTTATGTGGAATCAAAAGTAGCATACCCATACGTCTTTGGTCATTTGGAATCATGGAACGCTGTGAGGCTTTTCGATTTCACACCCCTTCTAGTCTGTTGGTGGTAGGTCCTTCTGGATGTGGCAAGACGGTGTTTACCGCCAAACTTTTACTGAATAACCTCGATTTGTTTCATACGACACCCTCCCAAATACATTATTGCTATGGGGTGTGGCAAGAAGGGTTTCAAGCTATGAAAAAACAGGGGATCAAGTTCCACGAAGGTGTTCCTGACACAGAGCAATTGAAAACGTGGTTTCCTAAAGGCGGATTACTCGTGTTGGATGATCTAATGGCTGAGGGAGGGAACGATAAACGGGTTTTGGATTTGTTCACCAAACATTCTCATCATCAGAACGTTACCGTGCTCTACTTGTGCCAAGACATGTTTCCCCCGGGAAAATATGCCAAGAGTATTTCCAGGAACGCTCACTACATCGTAGCCTTCAAGAATCCAAGAGATCAATTAGGCATGAGGAATTTACTGTTACAGGCGTTTCCCACCCAGTGGCAAGTTTTACAAGACACATTTCAACGTTTGACAGAACGTCCGTTCGGATACATGGTCTTGGATTTACACCCTAGCAGTTTAGACGATCAAAGGATTCTCAGCCACCTCTTAAAGGACGAAGGATGTGTGCGGTGTCACAAATTCATCGAGACATCGCGATGAGTTCTCCCCAAGATTCAATCACTACTGTATCTCTAATGAACGGTGCCAAGAAAAGGCCTCTGTTGGTAAACAAAGATTTGCTCTACCGATTGGATGGGTTGTTTGCCTTTTACCACCGTCAGTGGTGGTGTCATCGTCAGATGTTTTACCGCTTTAAATGGTGCCACGGTTGCTTGAACGCTTTGGCTTTGATGATCGTGGCAGCAGGCATCGTAGCAGGATCCGTCCTAGAAAACAGTCTCCTAATTGCCTGCTTAACTGCCGCTGGAACTGTGATTAAAGGGTGGAATGATTTCAAAAAGTTTTCGTTCAAAATCGACATGTGTCGCTTCGCCTACACTACTTACGACAAAACATTGATCGAATTGAGAACGTACGTGCGCGGGCTTCCGATGGAGGAGTTTGGGGGGTTCTTGATCAAGATGCAAACCTTAGATGACACAATCACTGATTTCACACCACCAGTATCCGACAAGTGCGTGGAAGAATACGAACAAAGATTTCGCTACGACCACGTCGATAAAAGCGGGAGCACTTGTGTGTGAGTGGTAGTATGTGTCATGAAGAGGAAACGAACAGTTCGTAGAAAACCGAGGCGACGTAGGAGGACACAAAGAGGGGGACTGTTACCATTGGCAGCTCTCATTCCAGCTTTAGTAGCAGCAGGGAAGGCAGCGGCGCTAGGTGGAATCTCCGGTGCCGCGGGTTACGGTGTGAAAAAAGGTTTGGAAGCTGCTTCGCGTAAACGTCGAAGATGAAACATAAATCAAACAGCAAGAAAAAAATTAAACGGCGAGGCGGAGTACGGACTCGACGCAAACATAATAAGAGACAATATGGAGGTGCACTGCTTACTGTTCTCAAGAACGCGGCCAAGATCGGGTACAAGCTCGGAAAGGACAAGAGGTATAAGAGAATGGGTGCGAAGGGTGTCACTGGCAGTTACGACAGACGTCCTGCACCTTGGGAAGTATGATTCGATTACGAAGACAGCGACCTTTCTTAGAGGCTATTCTCAAAAAGGCCAATCGGAACAGGAGACAGGAGATGTTAGAACATGCTAATGCAGATCAAATCAATGCCGTGAGCGAAATTGTTCTCAACCTATTACGAAATAGAATTCCCGTTCACCCAATCACCATGGCTAAACTGCATCGCTATAAGACAACGCTACGTGAGGTTGGGAAACGCAGAAACTCGGTCAAGAGGCGAAGAGAACATCTCCAAGAACAAAAGGGTAGTGGATTCTGGCAAGGTTTGAACGACGTGTTTCGCGCATGTCGATGTTAAACAGCAGAGATGCCCAGGGTTATCCCCTGCAAGGTTTCGACTTTGTTCCCAAACCCAAAGACCCCTTGAGCGAATTGATCCAGTTACTACAACAAGCCGATGAAAGAGAAGACGCTCTGAAACGTAATGTGGAACATCAGCATCGAGCGGAATTGGTCAAGTTATTACAACAAGCTAACGAAAGAGAAGACTTCCTGAAACATAAAGTGGAGTATTGGCATCGAGCTTACAATGTCCTCCTTCAAGAGCATATGGCATTTAAGTACGAGGATCTGTGTTCAGCTTGCAAACAACACCGCGACGAGACCGAAGCAGGTGATACCCGCCTGTTGTGCGAAGAGTGTTGTACAGCAAAAGAAACAAAACGTAGCTTAGAGTTGAAACTAGGAAAGGCTCATCAAGAAATTCGTTACTGGCAAGACTGCTACGAAACGTTACTCCAACAACATTTTGAGAATGACAGAAGAGGTCATGATGCTACCCACAAAAGAGTTTGACCAATTGGTTCAGTATTACAAAGGAGAAATCACCGACAATGCCTTGTTGAACAAAGCGGGTAGATTGGCCGCCGAAAGTCACGTGATACTCCGTGATAAATCGATTCCGGATTCGATAGCAGTCAAGAAAATTAAACCTTTAGCACGTCAGAGAGGTCGTTTAACCAAACGTATCAGACAAATTGGACCCTTGTCCAGCAATAGTGGTGATGTCAGCGAAGGGGAAGATGAGGAGGAAGGAGATTTGGTAAAGGGTCCTTTTGAAACCATGTTCAAACAATTGATCAAAAGCGCTTCTCGAGGTGGTAACGGAAAAGCACATATCAAAAAAGAAAAGGCACCCGTCAGACCTTCCACCTCAGGTGTTAAAAAGAAGTTACCCGCTGCTAAATCACCCATTCCGCCACCTGACTCGGCTCTGGGAACGCTCCTAAGAAAGACTGACATTCTCCTGGGTAAAGACAAGCGCAAAGGCAAGGGAAAACGTAAGAACGAAGCCGAACGGTTGAAACCTTCTAGTGGCTGGGAAGATTGGGCCAAAGGAAAGAAACTGAGAAGAAATCTACAACAAGATTATGACACGGCCTAAGACCCGTACGCGCAAGTGCCGTCAACGAGGACGTGGTTTCGACATTCAAAAATGGTTAGGCAAAACGGGGATTGAATTTCACTGGCCGGGGTACCAATTTATGGGTCCAGGAACAAAGCTGGCCAAGAGATTAAAACGAGGTGATTAGGGCATCAATCGACTGGACAAGATTGCCAAACAGCACGATATCGATTACAGTCACGCTAAGAATTTGAGAGATAAGTGGAAGGCGGATACAAAGATGATCAAGGCCATCGAAAAGTTACCCGCGAACAAAACACTCACAGAAAAGATTGTGAAAAGAATCATGCAGGCGAAGAAAACGTTAAAATTGTAATCAATTCTCCCTTCGGAATTCATACTGTTATTATTCAATAAAAGTTAACAAAGGAAATATCAGACTCTGTCTTTGTTTATGTTAGAAACCAGGCTTTTTACTCGGCCAACACGGAAACGAGGTTAATGACGTCATTCCTCCAAGGTCAAAAGGGGCGGGCGGTCAACACGGAAACGAGGTTAATGACGTCATTCTTTCACCCTCAAAGGGGGGGGGCTTCTGGTTACCATGGATACGTCAAACTCAAGAAAACAATAGAACTCCTTTCCATAACAATACCTGTCAAATCCGTACTGAACTAGCCCACACCACTACTGGGGATTTACTAAATTCGATAATAGTTTTCCTTGTGAAAGACAAAGTGAAGACTAGTTTCACGGAATATCAAAACAAATAAATGAAAATAGTTATGTAAACAAAAATACTATAAAAGAGGTTAATATATGTAGCATGAGAGCTGTCGGTTATGGTAAGAAAGTAAAAGATTCCTTCGAGCCGGATTCGAACCAGCGACCTAAGGATATCAAGCACGCTTCTACAGCGTGAGTAAGTAAGTGTTTAAAGAGAAGACATTATTCAGTCCTAAAAAAAAGATGAACTTCAATGCGATTTACTAAATTCGATGATAGTTTTTCTTGTGAAAGACAAAGTGAACAATAGTTTCACGGAATAAGTTTTTCGGAAGATCAAAACAAATAAATAAAAATAGTTATGTAAACAAAAATACTAAAAAAGAGCTGAATGTATGTAGCATGAGAGCTATGAAAAAGTTTAGAATATTTAGCATGAGAGCTGTCGGTTATGGTAAAGATTTGTTCGAGCCCGGATTCGTTCCTGCGAACTAAGGATATCAAGTGGGGTTGTATAGTTTTTTGGACTACCAACTGAGCTATTTAAATAACGTTTATAAAGCTAAGTGTTTGAAGAGAAGACATTATTTCATTAAAAACCGATGAACTTGAAGGGTATTTACAAATTTCGATGATAGTTTTCCTTTTGGAACGGAGAACAAAAAGAGGTACAGGGTTACTCGGAACGATCCAGTCCACTGTAAAACAGGAAGTTTAAAGAGCAATAGCTTGCAATCATTCCATCATAAAGTTTGCGTATTTTTAGACCACTGAGGTGATATTAAAGCTACACGAAAATTTTTTTTAAGGTGATTCCCTAGTATTGCATTGCGCTTTCCTACTGCGCACGATTTTTGCGTCATCAGCGATTAATATTAATCCTAATTGATTTATATTAATATTAATCTGATAAATATTAATCCGAGTTGTCTTGTCTATCTGCTAAACATCTGGAAAAAATTCTCTTACTATAAACGCTTACCTGAGACATACCCTTTTCCTACAATCCCTTGAAAGCAAAGCAACATTAAAAATTAAAAACCTTAATGAGGCTCGAAAGAGTTTTTCGTTGCTGCAGTGTTTGTGAAATGATGGAAGATTACAAAAACGGATATTTAATGGTGTGGGCAAACTATATGTCTCCTTGCAACTCTATTGCTGGGCTACACTTTGAGGGTACTTGTGACGTCATATCAGTTATCATGGCAACGCATTAGGTGCACAAAAACGTGCAGTAAATTTCAGTTTTTGTAAGTTATCTGAAAAACTAATTCGATGACCTACCATTTTTATTTCTTTTGCTGGAAAGTTCCCTAAATTCTTTAACTTTTCAGTCAATATGGAAAAAAGTTATCTAGTAGAGTTAAATATATTTAAAGAAAATGCGATTTATGGCTTACAGAAAATTCTACTAGATAATTTTCTCCGAAACTTTTATATTTGAAGTGCCATCGCGAATGGTGCGTGCATGCAAAAAATCAAGATAGGTCACCTAGCAAAATTTCGAGCTAGAAACAAATATTTTCCGCATATTCATTTTCGGTTCGCGCGATTTTACGCAAGATTTAACTTCCGGTGTGCTAATTTTGATTCATTCAGCTGACGCGTGTGTTTGCGCGCGCGCATGCAGCTAAAAACCCTTTCGAGTCTCCTAACCCAGCGATAAATTGGTCGTGAGTGTGTCGCTGCGAGTAATGAAAATTTATGTTGATTCGCCGGTGACAAGGTCGCGACATGCTAACTTATCTGTAGTTTGCTGGCCACCATTGACTTGGAAATCAGTTTTTCTCGTCTAGAATCGTCTCCTTGATACTTCAGATATACTAATTAAAAATTAGATTATGAGCTCGAGATTTCTATTTAAACAATAGAGTGTTTCTGTCGAGGAACTATCGGCTGATAGTTGCCCCGCGGAAATTTGATGTTCTTGAAACAAATATTTGCCCGAGAAGCGAAGCTTCGAGGGCAAATATGCTAGTTTTAAGAACATCAAATTTCCAAGGGGCAACTATCAGACCGCTAGTTCCGAGACATAAACACTCTATTGTCTTCATTGTTCACCACTCAATTTTCTTCCGCACGCTAGTTAAAAAATCAATTAGACTTCAATTGAATTATTTTCAAGATTTCGAGACGAAAGCCGTGAAAGCCAAATATAAAATATGAAAAAGAAAACAGACAAAAACCCTTAATACAATTTCAGTTGTTTATTTTCTACGAAAACCGCTTGTTTAAAACAAAATTTTCACGGACGACTACTATCCATCCGGGTATTTTCGGCGGACGGGCACTATGGGCTGATAGTGGCCCTCCGCGGATGAACACTATCGCGTCACGTGATCAATTTGAACCAATAAGAATCAGAGAAAATTTAGTGGTGGACTATAAGAGATGATAGTTGATGAGGCCGAAGGCCGAACCAACTATCACATCATAGAAATCGAGAGCGAATAATCTGATTGTTTTAGCAGAATTCTTACTAAAATGTACTTGAAATAACGGTTCCCAACTATTTCTCGACGTTTTATTAAACTTTGCGCCTTTAAGAGGTCGCTCGGACTGAATATTCACTTAAAATTGATATTGTATGCACGCGCGCACCAGTTTTTTCAATATTTTCAACATTTTTTGAGGTCAAGAAACTGTAGATGTCCTTTGTTTAGTCTTATCAGGAATTCCATTAGGCATTTGCATAAAATGTTCCTCCAAAACTTTTGGAAAAACGGAAAAACGTACGTTGCCATTTCGTAGACGACCTCCAGCCACTGCACACTATCAGCCATCAGATAGTGTGCAGTGGCTCAGCCAATCAGATCACAGCATTTGCATTAGCGTACAAAGCCGCAACCTTGGTATTTTTTTGATATTACTGAAACAAGGGCTGAACTTTGCAGGGATATTAAGACTTCATGATATAAAACATGAGCATGGAAAATATAAGGCCTGAAACGCAGGCCAGTTCAGGTTGCTTCCCATATGCTTCAAATAGGACCAAGTTGTGATAACAGCCACAGCCTAATGAAAAAATTTCTGTGAGCCAATGTTTTTCGGTTTTTCCCCATAAAAGAAAAAAAAAAGGTTTTGTAGGGATGCCTGTCGCTCGATAAGTATGTTGTAGGCTAGTTTGCAAAAGTTCTTTGCCCCCAGTAGCTGTTCAGCGTTTGACCTTTGGTTGAAGACAAAATTCTTTTCCGCGTTTAACAATGCTGTCACAACGCCGTGGTATTGAAGATAATAGGCTTTTATGGTGTATTTCTCTTTGAAAGCTTCGAATGTTAGAAACCTTAAAGATGTCTCATCAAGAAGATTAGTTGCTGTAGTTACACCTGCCACAACCAGTTTTTGTAAAAGAAAGGCTTACCGTTAATGCGTAAAGAAGAGTTGTACCATATTGGCATGCTAGAAAAAGATATTGGGTTCCAAATAAAGTTTAGACGGCACTAAGCTTCAACAATGCACTTTATCTTATTTGATTTATTACTCTTTGTATTGTAAATTTGATTTAATTCAGGATGCAAATAAAGTTGTTGTTGTGTTTATGTGTTTTCAGTCAATTAGCGTGAGACTAGGCTCGATTACCAGCCGCTGTTCGGGAAATGAGCCCGCGCTTCTCCCCCGAACGCACGGCTGGACTCGTGAGGATTCTTTTGTTAGTTTTAACCAATCAGATAACCACCCGCAGATTTTTGTCTGGCATAAATTATCTCGTCAGTTTGGATTGCGGCCCGTGATGGCAGATGATGTGAACTGATAAATAGTATACGAGAGAACTTCAGAGACAATTAAGAGCGAAAGTTTAAAACTCACAACAAGAAACGCTAGAAAGGTTTGTAAATGGCCAAGATGCATTCATTTTTCAGCCAACAATATGTATGAATCTTTGGGTTTCAGAACGCCAGATAACAAAGAGTCAGATCAAGCTAAACGTTGAACTCAAGATACAAAACAGTCAGGGACATAAAAGTATTGCGTTTTATAAGGATAGCAACACCAGTCTCTGGCGAAGCCAGGCAAAATTATCTTTTTAAGTGAGCTAAATCGTGGGCAAAGCAAACCGACTAGCAAAACGTACGTGACAAATTGTAGAGTATCAACATGTCACCTTTGACAGATCTTGATATGCATGACCAGTTTGCTAAACTACAGTCCAACGGCGCTGCTCTACTCAAAAAACGAACTCTTCCATAGCATACAGCATTTATGCATACAGCGCTCTTCCGCAGCAATAATGAGAAACAAAATAGGTTGGAAAAGCAAATTTAAAAAAAAATAGAACGGCAAATGTACAAATGTTTAAGAGCCGTAGGTTGTAATCAGGTAATATTTCCGGCGACCAGGAGCGCCGCATGAATTAAATTATGAATTGACGTCACAGACATGGTTTGCCGCTCACGCGTCCAGCCGTTCTTCTCGGGGAGGGCAGACCAGACACGAGAGGGGGGCGAAAATCGAGCCTAGCGTGAGACCAGTTACAGCCAGTTACGTTTGCTGATCATTGAATCCGAAACTCGAAATGCTTGTGACATTACTTGGTGCAAAACAAAGTTACCTTTTAATAAAGGGTAGTGGAAAATTTACGAAGCGCTCGCTACTTGCTGTCTTTACTTCCTACGGTGATCGCTGCTCGCAAGGCAAATTTGATCACAATGTTGATATGTTTGTGATACTGTGACTACGCTCGCATCGCATGCCTACATTTATATAATCAACCATGACTCTTTGCGTTCGTAGTTCGAAGATGTGCTCGATGTAAGATGGCGACTGTTGTTTATTAAACTTTCATATCTTTCAATCCTCGCCTCTTAATTCCCCTGTTTTTACGAGACAATCAACAATAAACCTGTTAGTGAACTGTACTAAAATGAGCTTTAAGAAGTGGATATTAGCTCAAGGAGGAAAACTGATGTTACGAGAGGCCGCCTACAACAAAATGTTCCTGGTTTATTACATGACATTCTCAGTATCTGCGTCCTTCCAGCAGGTAGCCTGCGACTTAGGCTCGATTTCCCGCCGTTATGGGAGTCCGGTCATATGTCCTCCTCCCAACTACGGCTGGATCACTGGTCGGTAGCGCTTGTCCGTGACGTCACATCCGATTTCTATGCAAATTACCATGCGCGGGGAAAAAATGGCGGAGTTTGTTGCTCCGCAAAAAACTAAACCTGTTAGTAAGGATCGTATAAACTCTTGTTCTTAGGCCATTGTAGCTTGATTAAGAAAATAACACAAACAGCGGTGATAAACATTGTATTCCAACGCATTTTACATAGAACTTAACGTTTCGTATGCTAATCAACATACATTTTCAAAAGTGACGGTTACAATTTTTGAAAACTATATATATATCGTAAACATAAGAGGTCTGAAACCTAGACTGAGAAATATGATCTGCAGCAGTACGTGTATAAACATAATGAGGAGTAACAGCTAAAACAGCAGCAACTTCTCACTACTAATATTGACATTAAGGGAAGGCTTTAGCTCTTGAATGAACAAAGTCTCTTTAATTTTGCAGTGAAAGTCAGTTTTTCCGGACGCTAAAATGTCAAAATGATCCCATTTAATGTCGCGACCAGTGGTTTTCACATGATCAGCAAAGGCTGATGAATGGTCACTTTTGGCGAGGGCCTTGAAATGTTCTGTTTTTCTGTCATGGAGTCTTCGTTTTGTTTTGCCGATGTAGGATGATGTGTTCTATGTGGGAATGTTTTGAATAGTCCAAAGAAAAGCGTAAAAAAAGACAGGGACTTATTTCAAAGCCACTAGAAATCGTAGTCAGCAAGCATCTCGTCACGAACCACTGAGTAAACAAATATTTGAGTTCGTAGAAATCGTCGATCCTGCTCCAAAGAGAACTGTCTTCTGAAACCAGGAATCATAAGCCAACGTTGCTTCTTCAGCCTGCATGTGTTGCAAGACCTCCTCAGCAAACTAGAGCTTTACCTTGCCAGTTTACCATGCCGGTTCTACCACTATGTGTAGCATGACTGAATGTCGCTAGTCCTACAGAATTTCCAAAGGAAAGAAGCTCCCGAGTTTAAAATAGTAGTAGTAGTAGTAGTAGTAGTAGTAGTAGTAGTAGTAGTAGTAGTAGTAAATCTTTATTTATCCACGGTACAAAATTCGTCAGCTTTAAAAATACCTAACACTAATATAAAAATAAAAATAAAAAATATATATATATATATTTAAATAAAAAAGCTGCTTTCCACGAATGCCGTGCCTTACAGTTCTTTGAGTAATCGTTTAAATTGCCCAAGGGACTCTGCTTCCCTTAAGTTACAAGGAAGACTGTTCCAGAGAATGGCGCCACTATAGCTGAAGCTGTTTTTGTAATAGTTTGTGCGCGGTAATGGAACATTGAGTTTATTTTCAGAGTCCCTTAGGTTATATGCGACTTCTCGCCTTTCAAATTTAGAACTAAGATAGTTTGGAGCCAACCCGTGCAGAGACCTGTAAACCATCAAAGCTCTTTGAAATCGTTGGAGGTAATAACTCTTTATTTTCTTGGCAAAAATGATACCAGCGATAAGGCTGCCAACTGCTATCCTGATTTTAATGATCCGACAACAAAGTGAACAAAATTAGGTGTCGTGCTCTGGTACACGGGCGTAATAAAACTCGTATTCTAGCTATATATGGTTTAGTTTTAGCCCTTCTTTTTTAGATTATCAAAAATTGCGGTTACAAATTATCAAACTGGAGGACACCCGTTTCCTCAGTGGTTCGCATCTGTAAAAAAATGCCAAGTGTTCGATGCACAGTAACGCGGCCATACATGCATGAAAAACTTATTTGTCTGTTGCTTTGGGTGTGCTCACAAAGGCAGATGGTTCGCTGGATAATAATAGAACTTACAGAGATTTCAGATTTGTGCTTTGAAATGTATCACCATTATAATCATCCTTACATAATTTACAAAATTTCTAAGGCTTGCAAGGTTTTTCCAAATCCCTTAAATCTGCATCAAAATGCAATAGTAAACCCTCCCTATGGCATAGTGTAGCATGTACATTCCTAGTTGTCAGAACAATACATCAACATGAAATCTGCAGTTCACAGGGCCCCACAGGTCAGGTGTGTTACTTCCTTCCCTGCCATTCTTATAGTGGTATGTTTCAATGTTTTTTGAAGGACCATAATGGATTATGACTTTAACCCCTTGACTATAAACTCTCATTTCATATGCAATTGTCATTATCAAACTTCTTATGTTGCCATCTGATTTGGCAAATGACTAAGAATGTTCTCCTGATTTAGGCTGCGTTCTTTGGATTATCTGGATCAGGATCAGTGATCCAAGATCTGTCTGGATCATGGTGCATCAGAGAAACTGATGAATCCGTAACCAGAATGAATTCATCAGTTCTTTTGATGCACCATGATCCAGACAGATCTTGGATCACTGATCCTGATCCAGATCACCCGAAAGTAATGCACCCTTTGTTTATCAATTCTGGCTTGGAAGACTTCGCAATATGTATTCTTTGGATCTCCTTGTACCATTCAAGACAACCTGTTTTACTGTAACAGTAAATAACAAATTCATAATCGGTAGAGAGATAAGAAAAAAAGGGTAAAGGTGAGGTTTGCAATTACCACTGACAACTTGACCTTAAATGGAATGTTCTTTCGATTGAGAATCTGATGAAGAATGACTAATTCTTCCATCTCCAAGGCTTAATATTTTGTCTTTGGTTTCTTAGTTGCTGTTGTGCTTCACACAACAAATGAAAGGGGACCTCTTTCAAGAGAATATATTTCACTTATTCTTGAAAGCTATTTGTGGAATGCCTGCTCTCTCTTTTTTGGTGGCTGAAACGCCCCTGTAAAGAAAATTATTTTTGAATAGCCATTTAATGGTTTGATATCTGTGTTTAAAAGAAATTTAATAAAGCCATAAAGAATGCTAAAAGGCCTAAATGATCACAAGATAAAAAATGCATGTATTTGTCATTTATGTATCTCTGCAATATCGAAAGACAATATGAACAATAAAATCAATGAGCCTTTATTTTCAACCAGCAGAAGGTATTACACAATTACTTTAAGTGTGAAAGATTGTCAGAACTTGCTTTGATAAAGCCCACATTTCATGTATCCAGTGTTTTCTTAACATTACAAACAAACCACTCTAATTCTTACCAGTGTCGGACATAATGGGCTTCATTACTGGAACTCAGCTAAAGCCTGTTGAAGTTTTCCTGTAAGTTGTACATATAGGTAGCCATCGGTTAAGCTTACATCCATGGTCCCTAGCACGACATGAAATAAACCGCCCTCGACTCCTTTTTTGCGTGTAACGCTTTCGTCATTTTGCTCATCTCCAATAAAAGCTGCTTGTGTACCTATTGAAGTAAGGACCCTGGCTCGGTAATGGATAAGCGAGTTGAGCAGAGAGGTAGCCAACGAACAACTAGTTTTAAATCAGACATCGGATATGGATATGATCGGGAAGGACTGAAAATCACGAATGTTTCTGAGGCCGTTGGCTGTGAAACTAAAATATCTTTCCCTTCTAACAAATTGACAATCGCTTCCTGTTGTGTTTCTCTAAATTTCTTGATATGGAAGCGCTCTAACACATATTTTACAAAAGAAGAAAACTCTTCCGCAGTGATGTCCGCCATGTTGGATAGACAAGTGACAGAATTGACCAATCACAGGGAAGCCTGCTCGATTTAAGCAGGCTTCTCTGTGATTGGCCAAGAAATACAATGTGTAGACCAGTGATCCAGCCGTGGTGTGGGGCGAGGAACGCGGGCTCACAAAACGGCTGGAAATCGAGCCTACCTGCGACTGAGCAGGCTCATATTTGGGAGCACACGCGCGAGGCCACGCTCGAGCGGCAAAGAGAAAAGCGAAAGCAATCCGTCAGGGAATAGATTAACGTTCTACTTCGGGTTGAAGGCGAGCGGTTTAATGGTCAACCAGCTTAAAAGGCCTGTATTTGATTCACTGCGGTCCATTTTTAACTTTAAAGTTGTGTTTTCACCAGGACAGTTTTGGCTAGATAAAGCCGGCGGAAAAGTCCGGAATTGCAGTGAACTGAATAGTTCGTACTGAGTTTTGCGAGTTAAATATGCACGCTTTCAGTTCACCAGAAAAAAAACACCAGGTAAGTTTTCTCGCCAGTATGAACGGAAATTCACGCCCAGTTTTACTTTCTTGCGAGATGGCATAACTTGTCCTGGTAAATGCCGCAGCCAATCGATTCCGTGTAGTGACAGATGCGTGCCAAAAAATTCGGGAATAGTATTTACCAGACGCAGTTCAGTGTGCGAAACTGAGCTTTTAAATGTAAAACGGCAGACGATCGCGAGTTCATCAGTCCTTCTCATTTATTTCGGTTTACCATTTGAACGGTCCCGTTAGATTCTCCAGTTCCTCGTTCCTCTTTAACACGGCGTCGCCGTGCAGAACAAGTTCTTGCATTACAACATTTCGTCCCATCTTGCTCATTTCTGGGGACATTAACGGCATCCTCTGGAAGAAATGCCTGCTTCTTCGCATAAATAAAGCTATCAGCCCTTTTTCAAAGTTGAGCGCTTTTCGAACCTTTCGGAATTTGAATCTTCTGGGTTAAATTTCTAGTGAAAACGTATGTCACCTTTAACTAGCACATGTTAGTATGTAAACAAACACCTAGAAAGAATGTTCAGCTAGTTATTCGACCTAAGTGCAAACGCTGCAGCCTGAATGTGTGAAATTCAAACACCAGTTGGAAGGGACATGAAGCATTTGCTACGGAAGGTCACAAATAAACTGCTAGCAGATTAGTGCTAGCAAGAGAATGTTGATTTGGGGCCTCCTCTTAATCACTAGGCTGTATTATTATAAGCAAAATGAGTATGGTAATTGTTATTTCTCAAACTTAAAATCAAATATTGTTTAAAACAAAATAACGACTAACTTACCGTTTCACAGTAGTTTGTGTTCAGGAGTCTGCTCTGCTCGAGATTAATTAATATTATTCATCCATAAACGTATCTGACGTGCCTAGCGGAAACGAAAACAACATTGTTGTGCTCACGTGATTTTGTTATAGAGCCGTCATGGCATTTACAAAAATAGCCGACCACTCACGTAATAACTTAATAATATTGACCAATGCTTTTTGCTTTTATACACTTTCATTAATCGAATTTCCTAGTATTGAACATTGTAAGCAATCGTTGGATGAGGTTGTTGTGATATCCGGAATAATCAAGGTCGCTGGGTAAGTGTTGTAACACTAACCGAGACCTTGATTCTTTAGGTTTTCATGTGACGTAATCACATTCCAAAATTAAATATTACCCTTCCTTCTGAGGTTTTAGTTTCATCAGATAAAAGACCCTATAAGAACTTGACATTTCACAATGTTTTAGCTCGACAGGGTTCTTCTTGTTGTAAGAGAGCACGTTTGAATTTCCAAGCTATTGCGTTGCGTGACATGACAGTGGCGGTCCGAGAAGGCTGTCGTGTAGGTCAAAAGATGAGTTATCGCTTTGGTTTTTGCTAACTAAACAGTGCTTGCACTAGAAGAAGCATTTATTTCAATGTGTCGGATCTCTAGAGTAATAATTTTTCGTTTCAATAGCAAAAGTAAGTGACAGATGCTTCGGTTACTTTACGGCCGCCATGTTTGTGCTGAAGGACACAAACATGGCGTCTCCATACAAAGCTCTCTAAATTTGGGTGACACACTTCTGCAAATAACTCGCGAACGAAAAACAGCAGAGACCTGATTCTTGGTGAGGTTGTTAATATATCAATCATCTATCGTATCCAAGATTCTTGACTTTATTCACTGAATGGATACGATTTTTAGTTTTGATCACATGACTGGTGAAAACCGAGAATTGAATTGAATTGAATAGTATCAATTCTTGGTTTCCATGAGACGTAATTAGAAATAGGAACGCAATGCGTACATGTGTCTGCTATTTGGAAATTCAACGATCACGTGAGAAAGAAGGCAACGCACACTTCGCGAACGAAGGACATTTTAGTTTTGTCTCCGTAGCTTTTGGGTTTCACTGTGGACGTTGGAAAGCGGGGTACGTGAGTGAATTCGTAATTTTCTCGCAACCAATCCGCAGAGATACACTATCAGCCCATAGCCGCCCTTCCGAGGAAAATACCCGGATGGATAGTGGTCTTCCGTGAAAATTTTTCCTTGTAAACAATCGGGCTTATAGAAAATAAGCGATTGAAATTGTATAAAGCGGGTTTTTGTCTGTTTTCTTTTTCAAATTTTACATTTGACTTTAACGGCTTTCATCGAAACAAGTTGAAAATAATTCAATATAACTTTTGAACTGACGCGCGGAGGAAAATTTAGTGATGAACAATAAAGACAATAGATTTTTTATCTCGGAACTATCGGTCTGATAGTTGCCTTTTGGAAATCTGATGTTCTTAAAACTAGCATATTTGCCCTCGAAGCTTCGCTTCTTGGGCAGATATTTGTTTTAAGAACATCAAATTTCCGAGGGGCAACTATCAGCCGATAGTTCCAAGACAGAAACACCCTATTGTTTGAATAGTGACCCGGGCCGCGCCCTCGTCGACTATGGCGCGATAGAAATCTCAAGCTCATAATCTAATTGTCTAATAGAAACATTCATGACAGATTGGGAGAACTCGAAAAAGCTGTGGAAACACTCGCCCTGGGCACGTGTTCCCACGGCATTTCTCGTTCTCCTAGACTTCCACTCGTGTTTCTCTAACTCTAGAAACACGGTACATGTTTTCCATTTCTGAAACAAGTTTCATGAACATATTTGATTGTTAATTGTAGCTATAAAGAGAGCAAAGTTAAAAATTCAAGACAGCGAGAAGGATTTATTTCATGGGTACCACACAGCTTACAAACCCTTCCCAGTAACTAGCTATTCTGAAGCGAGTTATGAAGAACTTCATCCTGGAAGCGAGCAAGTCCTTATGCTTCGTCAAGAAGACAGCAGATCAAACCCTTTTATTATTATTATTATTATTTTCTCGTCTTTTTTTCCAGCGGATCAAACCTGCTGACGGGAAACAATCAGTCTGCAACAAAGTCCACTAAATGATTAATATCTTGTAAAGTTTTTGACTTTCTGTTGAGTCAACTTGATGGTGCGGACAAGACATTAAGGAGATGATGTTTGCTCGTAGACGTTCAGCTGTGGTCGTTATAACACACACTCTATACAAGGAAGCGTCCTGCTATTAATAAGACCAGAAGCATGATTTTGTCTCGCTCGTGGCTGGTTTCCAATCCGCTCTAGCTTCCAAGAAAACCAGGGCACTTTTCGTTTTGTTTCAAGTTCTGGTAAATTCGGATCGGAAGCGGATGGTGAACGCTTTTTCGGTTTTCTCTACTGGAAAACTCCTGCTAAAACGGGGGCGTTTTACATTCGACCAAATATTCCGGTTTAAAATTCCGGGTATGAAACAGTATTTTCCAGTTCGTTGGACCAACCCGTCCCAGGTCATCAGCTTCCAAGTTTCGCCGAAAATGGGAAGTCAAACAGAGGACTCTTACTCTTACTGTTTACTTGCTTTGGGGGGTTGCCCGACGACTCTGAAGTTAAAATAAACGATGTGTTTTGTGAGGGTGACAATATAACTTTCATCGTAAGAATTTAAAAGGAGTCCGCGACTACATTAAGGGTAAGATACCTCTTTAGTTTCTTGACGAGTTCGAAAGTCACTTTCGAATGACTGACGAACTGTTTACTCGACTGGATATGCTCACATTTAACGTAGCTCACATGTATTTTCGCACTATAAGTCGCTTGTCAGATAGAGCACTAATATTATGTTAAGAAGCTTGAGGATCAGCCATGTTGAATTCGATTTCCAGGCTCGGAGAAACTAGGATCGAGCAGGAATGGTCGAATGGAATAGAATTTTCCGATTTTGCAGAATTTTAGGCCAACCTCGCGAGGTACACCCAAACTTTCGGAATGAAATTCCGGAAAATGTCTGTTCCATTCGCTTCCACACCCAGAATTTCCGGTCAAATGGAAAGTGCCCCGGAACTTCTAAAAGGATCCATGTTGTCTAAATGGAAATATTCGTTTCTTCTGGCCTCATAATTTGGTCCAGTACTTTAGCTCTAGTAATAGGTCGTAATTTCGACACAATCTTATGTGCACATGAAAGCCGTCACCAGCAAAATGCGGCTTTTTGTTTCCAGTTTAATTCCAACTTTCCTTGCATTTGAAGTGATCTTGATCAATATTTTTAATCTTTATGTTTCTTTCTGAGAGACGGCTTTTAATTTCTTTCTCCAACATTATTGCAGTGGTAAGATGGCAGCTCACCCACTGAGATCCGTAACCAACTGGTATCGACCCTTCCCGTGGGTATGAACGAACAAGTGAAATGCACTTGAACTTGTCAGGGAAATAAAGAGGTATCGTACTCTCAAAGTAGTTGCATACTCCATTCAAATTCGTAATACACCGTCTGTTTTAACGTCATAATCGTCTAGCACGTCTGAAGCAAGTAAAAGAGACAGAGGTTTATCGTTTCATGTCTTCGTGCGAAACCTGGAACGTGATGGTCTGGGACAGGCTGCTCCGAAACAGCTCATTAATTCATTTAAATATAGCAGTTATCAACAAACAGGAACAAATTAGCGTCGTTTTCAGTTTCTGAATTTTTTTTATTGAACACGCAATGCTGAAGCTTCTGTGTTCCTGTGTGGATTTTGGTAAAATTCCTGTTCTTAAAACTACAGATCCCTGCATAGCACATTAATGGCAATAGCAAACCTGACTGCTGGGGAAAAGCAAATTGAAACGTTTCAACAACTTCGATGTTCGGCCGCCTGGACGCGTGGAATACACGAACATTGGAAATATCTTTCAGCGGTCGACATTTTGCTGTCCATCACTGCAGTTCTTGGCAATATTCTGATCCTCGTTGCCCTTCGCAAAGTGTCTTCTATTCACCCGCCGTCCAAACTCTTGTTTAGATGTCTGGCCACAACTGATCTCTGCGTTGGTCTTATTACAGAGCCTCTCAATGTTGTCTATTCGATGTCTGTGGCTCAAGAAAACTGGAAACTTTGTCGCTACGTACTTTCCTTGTTAGTTATTGCTGGCTACACTTTGTGTTCAGTATCTTTGCTGACAGTGACCGCGATAAGCGTGGACAGACTTCTCGCCCTGTTATTAGGCCTGAGATACAGACAAATTGTAACTACAAGGCGTACATATGCGATTGCAGTAATCTTTTGGATTATGTCCGCTGTCATTTCAATATTTTACATTTCAAGTCCAGTGATTCCCACCTGGTACGGCCGTATAGTTATTCCTTTATGTCTAGTAATCTCAATCGCCTCGTACACAAAGATTTTCCTACACCTTCGTCATCATCAAACTCAAGTACAGAGCCTTGTCCAGCGAGAACAACCAAGCCATGATGCTCCACTGAACATAGAGCGATACAGAAAAGCAGTGTTCAGTGCACTGTGGGTGCAGAGTGTATTAGTGGCTTGTTATTTACCATTTAGTATCGCGCGAGCTTTAGTTAGCTACAGTAAAACAGCTTCAAGTAGTTTTCTTCTTTTTGAACTTGCAACAACTTTAATTTATGTGAACTCATCGTTAAACCCACTTCTTTACTGCTGGAAGGTCAGCCAAGTGAAGCAAGCAGTAAAGAAGACAATCAGAGAGGCACATTGTTGTTTTTAGGGTTAGTTCAGTCATTGTTGAGTGATCTAATTCATGTAAAGATTCAAATATTGCTGAATTTATTTAGCTGAATAACTGTTGACTACCGCTTGATCTAGAAGTTTATGGAAAAAAGACAGAAAAAATGGTGTAATTTAAGCCGGCCCATCATTAATCATTTTAATCACTATTTTCAGTCTCTGTGTGTTCGAAATGGTAGGTAAACAGTTTCTTTTAATGCTGAAGAAACTCATTTTGCAATTACGCTTCGTACGAAATTCAGTCAGAAAATATTGTTAAATTTTAGGTTCTTGAACAATTGTTTTCCTTGTTGTTCAGTTTGTTAACTGGAAACCGAATAAACAATTTTCTGATTTCAATTTTGACAATTTGTGAGTAGTTTGCTCTTGCCGAGATAAATAATTCAAGCCGTCACTTTCAGAGTACAGAGGAAGTCTTCAAGTTAATTTATCACCAGACTGTTGTTTACTCTAAATTGACAGAACGCTATTACGATGTTGATCTTGAAGTATAGAATATTCTGGATGCTTTCTCATTTATCAAATAGAAAAAGCTCTTCCAACAGCCGTTACACGGCAAGCTCGACGTTTCTGTCGGCTAATAGCCATTAAGAGCGAACCGTTTCGTTTAAGGAACCTAGTGATTGATCTGGCAATCAACAAAACAGAAATTTCATATCAGAAATTTCACGAAAATAGAAAGTTGATCCCATTTTCAAAGCACCTCTGTGCAGACAATCTGATTGCACGTTTACCTTAGAGTGGGTCAGCGGGTTATGCCAATATTATTTCTACAGCGTCCTTTTATGGCTAAACCTGCACTTTAGAAGCCCCTCTCAGCATATAGCGATTCAAGAGACTATGAGGTGAGAGAACCCATCCCCGTGCCCCATGATAATCTTTTTAAATCTATTTTAAGCTTCGCGCGCTATATTTAGTTTCATTTAGTTTCATTCCCATGACCGCGCGGCCATTGATCAGAGGATCAGATGTCACTGCGAAGAAACTTGCGAAGATTTTTCTCCCGTGGCATGATCGAGTGAAATCCTAAATCAAAGTTTTCAGATTCATCGACAAACTTGATGTCTACGACAGACGCCATTTTCTCAAAGCAGAACCATCAAGCTGAACAGCAAAGCGGTCATTACGTCATTACATTATTACAACTGACCAATCAGGTGTCTTTCCTAAAATAGCCTCGCAGCTTGACTACGAGCTAAAATTAGATTTAAAAAGATTATCATGGGAAGAGGCCCATGTATGGGGGATGGGTTCTCTCACCTCATAGTCTCTTGAGCGATTCAAAAGATATTATCGATTGTGTCAGTCAAACCAGATCATAGTCTTTTGGTCTAACGTCGTCCTGGCAGGGAATGCGCGGTCCTTAATTTTCGCCTGGCCAAGAAGACATCCCAAACCTGCCAAAAGTGAACAATCTCCAACACAAATTCAAAATCTGTTTAGCTAATAACGATGTACTTGTCGTTGATATCGGTAAGCTGAGTTCACCTGGGAATTCATTGATAGTGCATTTGAAAATCTGACGTTTCTAGGGTTATTATCAACATCACTGTCTACATCACGGGCAACTCTCAACGTTAGCGCACGCAAGCCTTCGAACGCAAATTAAATTGACAGCGTTTAATTTACTCGATTCGTGTTAGCACGTACCACAATGTTAATCAGCAGATGGCGACTACAAACGAATGTGAGGCATTTTAGATATTCTGATTGGTTGTTGAGAAAATTTATTTTAAATAGTATAGTCCGATCTCAGTCCCATGAGAAGACTTAAGAGAAAACTTATTTGAAGTATCAAAAAACAAGGAAATCCAAGCAAACATAACACAGCTCATAAAGTAAAGTACAAATTGCAACGTATAAATGATGAAAAATTATTTCAGTCGAGTGATGCTTTCAGCAAGCAATATTTTTTGCAGATTTCTGCTCGTGGCTACTTTAATAGTCGTTGAGGACGGTGCGGTCGGTGCCTACTTTTGCTAGTGCGCACACGTTCTGCGCATCACGCAAGCCATGGTTTAAGCGCGCGCGCGCTTGGGTTGACATTGACGCAATCAACTACGCCACCAAGTAAAAAGCAAAATTTTCCTATTGTTACCAAATTAATTTTAATGAACCTGTACTTAAACCAGGACCACCAGAATAGCGGCATATTGCTAACCAATCATTGTCAACGTCTTCCAGCTGAAAACCTATTTGTTACCTTTCGAAATCCAACTGTAAACATGTACCTGCAGATGACATAGTGCGCGCGCAAAAACGCAAATGTCTAACTTACTGGGGAGGTGACAGGAAAAAATGTAACGGGCACCGTAAAAGGTTTCAAAAAAGATCAATAACGTTTGAAAACGCGTGGTTACCGCTACATTTTATGTTGCGAAATGGAGGTGGCAAGCCTATTCAAAATGTAATTAGTTTCTGGTTGTGAGCAAAACGTATTTAGACTGCATTTTAGCTGAAGCAGAGGAAGGCTGTCAGAGACGCTAGAGGCGCTTTTTGCAACGATTTTATTAATAAAAACGTACCAAAAAAGATTTTAATGTTACAATTTGCCATGTAATTTAAAGATGTTTTAAAATGTGTTTTTTCAAAGCACAATATTCGCGCAAACATTAGAATTCCTGGAGTGTACTTTGGCTATGATGTTAAACAAAGGGATGCCCAAAGTTTTAGAGGCTTTTAAAGAGGACATGAAGAAGTCATTTGATATGTGGAAATGGGGGGCCGCTCCTCATTAGGAAAGATTCAAATTGTGAAAACATTTGCGGTTACTAATCAAAGAGGCAAATTCTATTTTTTTTATGGTGTCATTTGGAATGAAAAAGATATCGTTAAGCGCCATACATATTCCTGGCATGAGAAAAGTTAATTCACAATTAGACTTCGAGCCCGAGTTTGATTGTTTTAGTATAAATTTACCGTAGTCTCATTACATAAAAAGAAAAAAAATGTCAAGTAACGCGTAGAAAAGAATTGTTTTATTACGTTAGATCAGGTTAAAACGTGATGCGCGATGTGCGCTGATGCGTAACTGTTGACTCTCAGCAGATAGAAAACGGTAATTTAGCCAATCAAATTCACGGATTCACAACAGACTACGGTAAATTTATATTAATATCTAATATTAATCAAAGTGGCTATGAGCCACTGAACTTGGAAAATGGATCGTTTCTAAACAGTGACAATTTTGATGTCACCGACTTATCCGAAGGAATTAAGTTAAAGTTAAAGCCCACTGGGATCGGTTCAGATATAGTACAAAACTTAACGATGACACGCAACACTGTTGAACACATTCGAGTTATCTTCGTCCGAGAGACCGAGGTAATTAAAAATTATATGGGAAGTGCAGCTTGTCCGATCACCAAAGCAAGTAATAGTTCTCATTTTCATATTCCTCTGATTTTTTTCTCTCCTTTCCCAGCCATGCAGTATTAGATATTTTTTTCTCTTTTTGATACCTCTTTTCTCATCTTAGAAATTTGAAACGTGCGTGCAGCGTAGAGTCACTATACCACAACGACAGATACAAGTTTCGTCCTCTCAACAAAATTAAGCCCAGTACTTGGATGGGTGGCCAAATACGAATACCTGTGTTGTAAGAACTTTTTTCCTTCATTTTTTTCCTTCTTTTCCTGAAGCGATATTATGGACTGTAGACCTACTATCCTTGTATAATGTCATTTCTTCTATTTATCAACTTTTTGTTCCTCATTTCGCCATGGCCGTATTTTTATGCTTATTTATTTGCATTATCGTATAAATAAACAGCGGGACACGTCGTTCGAATTCTCCTCAATTGTCTCGCCTGTTGATCTTTCAATCACATTTAATCACGGCTTGAATCATTTGAAAATTCATACAGGTCGTCAATTTTGTGACTTTCAGTGTTTTCTTCTTCAGCAATCTAGTATGGTTAAATCTGTATGCGCGGCCGCTTTCTGGAAATTTAAAAGAGACTTCTATAATTGCAGGTAGCTACTGTTTATAAAAAATTTCGTGCGAGAATTTATTTAATGTAGAGCATTTCTGCGATAAGATATTGAGAACTTAGGTCAGAATTCAAAGAATGACTGACTTGACACGGTGCAACCGAGCGTGGAACGGCCTTAAACGGTATAAAAATGGAAAAACTAAGACTAACAATAACACCGAAACTAACAATGACTGAATACACGCACCCCTTCCCACAATCCCGCAACACACCACCACGAATTACAATAGCTAATGTTTATTAAGTATATAAAAAAACTCGATATTAACAGCATCAACAATAAGTAAACTAATACTAAATATTCTATATCAATCTTATGTTTAAAAATTATTACAACTAATTGCTGAACTATTACGATTCCTAACTTTTTAACTTAAGTAATTTTAAACCTATACAGTAATAACACACGAATACGAACTAACTAATTATTTACAAATTATATGGAGCAGTTCACTATACAGTTCCTTTTCACAATCCCTGACTCTTCTTAACAAACTCCACAAAACCCGAACCGATACCACAAACCTCCTTCTCTTCCTCTTAAGTTCAAACCTAGTCCCGCGTCTTCACGTACTTTTTTTTTATCTTTCAGCCGGCGTTTTCTCCTCAGCACATGGTCTTTCAACGCTACTCTCAATCGCCACGCTGCACGAAGACAGCACTAGCACTTCTTAGCTCTATCAAGTTACTTGGCTGGCGCCAACCAATGGCTCTTGGCAGTGAATTCTTCTTTCTCTCTTTGGCCACAGGCCCTTTAACTCGTCTCTCTTTTTTTCCTGCTTACTTCTTTTTACCAACAAAACTGCTGCACACAACCCACTACATCTGTACGA
>CM042750.1:32958856-32973856 GCA_022496165.2 Catalaphyllia jardinei | reverse complement strand
ACGAGCGACTTTTCCTTGAAGCCTGGCACTCTATTTTGGACCCGAACGCTACCAACGATCACATCGTACTTCTAGAAGCATACAAAGGCATCACGCGAGCATGAATTACATGGTCATGGGCGCAAGCTTCGCGTTACGTTTACTTTAAATAGCGTATGATAACGAACTTTTTTTTCATATCACTGATGAAGGCTTAAACATTAGCCGAAACGCCTGTCAGAAACAACAAGAGTCAGTGGCAACAAATTTCTATAGAACTGATCAAGAGGTCGTTCTCAAAATGCCTTCACAACTACAGTAGCTCCAAGCACCTTTTCACTGTAAAACGTTCTTAGCACAATATCTAATAATCGATTAACCTCACACAACACTCTAGAAATTGGGTTATGCCCTGCACGGGTATAAGTTGTTTTGTATAGAAGTGGTCTCGTAATTGTTTGTTTGTTTTTTTGCGTACTACTAGGTGTTCACAATCAACAAAGAAATATATGTAACTTATTTCTACGAAAGAAAAAGAAGTCTCTCTGGTCATTAAGTTGATAAAAATTATCAAGTCATCTTATAATAGATGTAGACTAAATGACATGACTGCAAGGAGCTTGCATCTGCCAGTTGGGAAGTATATGTACATGTAGAGTACTATTTTGTGGGTTGGGAGTGCTTGGTGTCAGGGCCATATTTGTATTCTCAGGATTGCACAGGAACTAGCTTGCAACGGAGGCAAATGAAAGAAATTGTTTCTTTCATTAACATGGAATGAAGGTCTCTTTTGATGGCATTCACATTGCGAGTGTAGCCCCCATAACTGAGCTAGATACATGTATGAACAAGGCGTTGTTATGATACTTCATATATGAACTCACCAAACGTCAAAAGAAATCCATACAACATGCTAAGAATCCAAGAGTACCATCCCTTGTGCTCCACGTAAATCAGTGAATATACAGCGTAACATACTAACACAGGAAACAACGCCCATGACAAATACTTGAAGGCCATCTGAAGGAGAAGAAGCGAAAAAAGATGTAAGAAACGTAGGAACTATATCGAAGGAACTTACATGCATGCTTGGTTGAAATGGATGCAAGGTGTGGAAAAGTCGATGCACCTGGTCATGTGTTGACAAGGTACAGCTGTTTGTTGTGCTGCTCTCTGGGGCGTGTACCGGATTTTAGACAACAGAGTTTGTAGTAACCAATCCCACGCCTCGGCCCATTCTGCGCAGCTAGGCATAAATATTTCGTCCTTCGCGCGGGATATGTAAATTATGAGCTATTTCGCTCGAGGTCTCAAGTTGTTATAACTGCGTTATGATTTTGTTGTTTTGATCGCTAAATTCCTAAACCGTCAGGTAATGTCTCGTATTTCTTATGTTATTCGATTGTCATAATAAGCGGTTCCGCTCTTAACGAATTTACTTTTTCTTAACGTACAGTGTTATGTTTGTTAATTTTATCGCAGAAACCACCGGCAACGTCATGTTGATCAAAGTTATACAGTAAGAGCTCTGGTTGTTTGAACTCTTTTACGATCTAACTATCGTCGGTGCGTTGGTTATAGAGTTCAAGATAGCGACCACTGGAGGTGGGTCAGGGGGGATCCTCCCCCAAGAAATTTTTAAATTGAGTTCCTTGGAAATGGGATTTATCGCATTCTGAGTCCAAGAATGTTATAATAACTCATTTTTTTAATTTAGGAGGGGGGAGGGTTCCATCCCTCACCCCTCTCCCCTAGATCTGCCACAGGCTCTTACCCTTACAGTGCCTCTGAAACAAAGAAACCTGGCAATTTTTCTGGAGGGTGAAGACAACATGAAGCGGCCTACAACTATTGCACCTCACTCACAACAGATACAAAAGTCACGGGCTGGTCAACCAGTGCCTGGCATCACACTTTTGTTAAAAAATTAATGACAACAGGCATCCACACATTGGACAGTGAACCAGAATCTACCCCTTGCCCAAACTCCAATTTTGTGTAAATATGTATAACAGATGGTATATTACTGGTTCTGGCAGAACTTTGACTCACAGATTAAATCACAAGCCTTCCTGGGAGTCACTTCATGTGGCTATATGTACAATAATTAAGGTTACACATAGTTTTCAACAAACTAGTATCACCTCCTGGCAGGTTGACAATACACCAAGTCATGCTAGGGAGCCAAATCAGAAATGTAGGCCGGAAAATAAGATTACTTTGTTATACACGCAATGAGACCATGCCATCTTACCATGTCATACTGTTTTGTTTCAGACTCTACATAAGTTTCTTTGTCAGCAAAGATTATTCTTGGTATTACACCAAACCAAGGGTTTTCTCGATCCACCTGCAACAAGATAAAATGTACAATGGTCATTAACAAGAATGACATTAGATTAGATATGTAAATAAATCAAATGCACATGGCAATCATCTGATAAAAGGACTGCAATACAATCATTCAGCTAGCCCAGAACATGAAAAAAAGTGGTGTGAATTTGTGGATTCCCCATCCTCTTCCAGGAGCCATGGGGATAAGTATAGTACGTAAACAATCTGATGATAATACCCCTGAACATAGGTCTACTCCCCAGAGGGATTTCCATATAAAAAAGATGGAGGTGCCCATCTGAAATTTCGAAAATTTCCCTAACAGGTACTGTACCGAGATCCTGCTTAGTGGGCATGAATTGAATTTTTTTCACTCTTATAAGGTACCCAACACACTATCTTCCATCATATTTTTATGGCCCGGTTCCTGAAAAGGTACTACAAAAGCATGTGCTGTGGACATTTTGAAACTAAACACCCTGAGAGGGACCAAAACTGCTTTTTAGCCCCTAGGCCCTGAAGGATGAGTGTCCCTGTGCTTTTCATATGTGCTTTCCACCCCTAGAGTCCACTCACCTTGATGTCAACAGCCTTGTTGATTTTCCAGATCTCTATAAGAAGCCCCACAAAACAGCTGATGATCACAACTGTGTTAGTCTCATTGTCCATAACATATAAGAGAACTATGACAGACTGGAAGACATTGAAGAACACAGACCGAACAGAAAGGCCTTCCAGAGTCTTGCGACTTCGCCAGAACTGGATGTCTGAAAAATAAAGTTAATCAGAGTCAAAGAAGCAAACTTAAAAGGAGCATGAAATTTTGTTGATTTTTTTTTTTTTTGGGGGGGGGGGGGGGGAGAGAACTGCTATCTTGGGGATGGTGCTACTCCAAAACCTTATGACAGACTTTTCTCATCAACCTCTCTGCATAGCAGGCTTAACATCAATTAAAAAATTAAAAGGTTGTTTCCTGTTTTGTTCAGTTCATAATAAAACAAAGTTTTCTTCAAAAGCAGACTGAATCAGGATAATAAGCTACACATGTACTACAATCTTCTGGAGCCACCAGGGTGCCTTTTACAAGTGATAAAAATGTCAAATCCTATCCTGCAGTCTTCCTTGCAAAAAAGTCACATGAAAAAATGTCTCAGTACAGGGCCAAAAGCTCAAAATAACACAGTGTTGATACTGTAGGTTTCTTTCTACATGTATGATACACTAAAGTGTATACACTGTATATACAGACCCTGCATCCACAAACAAAGAAACAAAATCCAAAACCTGCATCATGACTCTGCTCTTACGGTAACAATACACATTACTCACCATTCTTAAATGCCAGAAATTCAAAGACAGTGTGCACTAATGTGACAATCATTGTCACGCCAAGTAGATAAGGGTTTGTTTCCACTAATGCTCTCTACAGTAGGTTTAGGAAGAGGAATGCAGAGCACAAGTTAGTTAGTATGAGACTGCAACAGACTTGTTTGCTTTCAATTATCATTTCTTGTTACATAGCTGGTGATTTTCCCACTATGTTGGCTGCTGTTGCACGTGATTAGACGTGGCCTGATGCTGTCGCTGGAATCTCAGCACGTTTTTTTAATGTTGCTTTTGTTTTGTTTTGCTATATAACAAATCACTCAATGAGTGGTCCCTTGGGGAACAGTGAATTTTGTTTCCCTCAAATCCCTCGACTTTGTCTCGACTTTCCCTCCACTTTGTCTCAGGAAACATTGAAATTCTTGGGAAACAAAATTCACTGTTCCCCTCAGGACTAGCCATTAAGTGTTAATTATGTTCCCCTTTCATTCTCCAAGCCTTAAAACCTTTCTCTTTTGCTCTTTGGAAACAAAAATTGTAACACAGAGAGAACAGAGAGAACACAAGAACACAACACAATGAACTCCACCAGGGCTTGATCCAAACTACTTAATACAGAGCCCAACACACAACCCATTCTAACCACTACATGTACACCTTAAACACTAAATAGGACAAACTCACCTTGAGGGAGTCCTGCTCCTCCTCAGTCTGCTCTGGCTCATCTCCGAGCACTGAAAACCACTTCTGTCTCATTCGCTGAGACTCGTACATTTGCCATCTGAACAGTGATATGGGACTGTAGGTTAAGTGTAACTCAAGAGTTCTGTCAAAAGAATTGAAGCACAGTGTTGTAAATGGTCATGAAAATTGGATCAAGGCAATTTTACTCTCACAATGCCTCACTCTGCCCAGGTGCACACATCAGGGCTTCTGATGGGTTGCAGGAAAAAAGTCAAATTTCGTGGGATTTTCAAAGACAAATTTGCAGAAAAAATGGTTGATTTTGTAGGAAATTCACTGAAATTTTCTGGACAAATTGCACTAGAAAGCAATTGATTTGGCATTGATTTGTTGATTTGATGAAAATTTGTGATGAAAAAAAAAAGAAATGTATCAATGACAAAGTGTTTTACACCATGGCCACAGCCCACACACAGTGTTTTGATTGTTTATTGTAAATTCAACCTGTGTTGTAAATTCAAGCTGTGTTGGACACCATATTAAAAGACAAAAACATAAACCAAAACTTACTTTGTTGTTTCATTGATAGGCATGTAGTCACTTGCTAAATTCCAGTACTTGTTTAGGTACAACACAGGAAAATATTTGCCTGTTATGTTTTCGAAGATAAGAACTGAAACAGAAACAAGTCATTGAAATTATGCCATGGATCAGAAGAAATAGCATATTAAATGGTATTTTATACCTTTAGCCAAGCCAAAGCGGAGCACCTGATTAGAAAAATTAACCTGGCTTGAGCTGCAATTCAATCTAAAAACCAGTACTTGGGCAGCAATCATCTTCAAAAAAACACATAAGCTCTAAATCTGAGCTCATTATGGTCACACGATACCAGTCAGCAGAAAGCTAGTTTTGACAGCTGTCAATTAACCAAGACATGGTGCCCAATATCAAAGATGTACACTGTAAACGGAACCTACATGCCTCAGTCAACCTACATTTATTTGCTGGAGAATGGCCACCATGCCATGAAAAAAGAGTTTCATGATTTCTCCATGTATTTTCTGTGCATGTATGTGGTTCGGTTCCTATAATTATAGAGTACATGTACTGTAGCTAGCCTTCAGGCTGGGAGAGCTTGGCTATAAAGTTTCAGGTGCAGTCTGGTTGGGCTTATAAGTAAGTGGTAGCACTTGAGTGAGAGTGAAGGTCTAGGCCTATCGAGGTGTTGGGAAATTGGGACGAGGAGGTTGAGGGTTAATAATGAAAACATTTTCTACATTTAAGGGTGACAAGCATTGAATTTGGTAACGTTTAGCTTGCAATGGTTAACTAGTCTGTACTGTATGTTGTACTTTAGGACTTTTTTTCAGTACACATGGCTTCAGATTGGCTAATTGTTAATTTGGTTTTAGGATTTGCCAGGCTCTGTTCCTCCAGTTCCCATAGAGTTCCAACCCTTTCTTCTCCTGGATCCTGTTGCTCCCCTCCCCATATGCAAGGTATGACTTGGACTCATCTGTTGATAAAATAATCAGTCTTGTGTGTCTACTTACATTCATCCATTGGCTGTGGAACAGAGCCCTGAACCCATGGAGTCTGATCATCCATCAGGTTTATCGTCAGGTTTGGATGCCAATAGGAGATAATTTCAACTGGTTTCTTACTATCTGGTGCTTGCTGCAAAAAATTTGTGAGTTGTTAGTCCTATATATTTCAAAATGTTGCTGCCAGTCCTTTATATTATCTAAGGCACTAGCTACCTTGTTGCTATGGCATCCAGGGTAACTAGGACAACCAGGAGTAACAAAAAGCCCTTTGCATGACTATGTCACATGACCTTATCAATCAAAAACACTGTTGCAGTGTGAAATACATGTACACAGCACTGCACTCCAAGCTCACTTTTTCAAAAGGTCGCCTTTTGTGACCTTCAATTGTAAAATGGTCGTCATAAAAAAATTCAGTCGCCAAAAAAACCTGAAAGGGGAGGACCCTTCATGACATATTACACGAGATGCTAATGCGTTAAACAGCACATAGCACGTAGGCACAATACATTAAAACTGTTGCCTTACCACTAAGTCTGCTGGATTAGCATCAGCCATGCCAGTGAGTAAATTTACAGTCTTGTGAACACGTCTCTTTCTGTAAACTGGCAACACTAAAAAAAACCCAGAAACACCACAATTAGATTCAGGCAGCTATACAAATGAAACCTCTATTGTCAATAAACAATCTCTATGAGTTGTTGGTTTGATATAAGTGTCAATAATACAGGCAGAACTTGAATACAATCAAACCCCTATTACAACGCCTCACTGAGGCAGAATAAACTGGTTGTAGTATATGCAGTGTACACTATAGGTCTGTGTATAACTGGGGTGAAAAAATGTTGGCCTTAACAGAGAAGCTGCCATTGAAGACAGTGTACTTTTAGAAGAGGATGGCCTTTGTGCACTAATAGACTTGACATTAAAAGTTAGATAATCAGCATAGGCAGCAGGCCTAGAAATGGAACACCATGTCTTCTTAAATAAACTGTAACATTTGTGAATGAAAGCAAAAATTACATGCATGGGAAAACTGTCACCCATTTTTCGCCTTCCGTCATAAAACAAACGTGATGATCTTGTCTCTTCAGAGTAAAAGCTATAGTCTTTCTCAGTTGTCTACTTGTTTTAACTACATGTAACATTACCAACTATTCTGGTTAATAGAACATGTTCTATGATCATTGTGAAACAAATCAAAACTTACCTATTTAACAATGAGTATATACATACATGTACATGCACAAACAGTGTCACATGTGTATGTATGTACTTGTGTTAACTACATGACTTGTATATACCCACATGTACACAAGGGGTCTTAAGTTTCCAGCAGGAAGGCAATTGATTTTCATCATTAGGCAGAAAAACATTATTTTCGAACTTAACTTCTTAGCTGTTCAAGAAAAGCTTTTCTTCCAAGAAGACAGGCAAACTCAATATCACAGCTGGTCCATCTGCCCAGGGCTTGCCTCCCCTTCCCACTAAGACTTGCTAAATACTTACACAGAGATCTGTTGACCACAGCGAGCCTGTTATACTTAGGGTGCTGTGGATCAGGAGATTTGCCACGCTTTGTTATATAAACATGAACATAAAGGGTTCCATTGTTCTGTAGTCTCTGTTCAAGAAATGAAAGAAATTCAATTACAATCACCACTGTTATGGACTGAAAGTTACCTTTAAAACACTGGATCAAGACGACTGTACCTACATGTAGCACCTTAACAGTTTGGATGGTTTTTGGTTGATTTGCTGGCGCTTGTGTTTGTGTTGAATTTCATTTTCACTTGGGTCATTCCTATTGCTTGTGTTTGTGGTTCAACAGTTGTGCTTGTGTCGCTAGTAAAAAAGCAGGCTTTCAATAGGGTAGAGTAGACATTTTTCTTGCCCCTCCATGCCACAGAAACCTTTTTTATAAAACTTGGTCTTGAAAGAGCTGTGTCACGGTTAAACAGTTTGAAAAATTTAGCTTAAATTTTTCAATTTTGATGTTTGTAATCCGTGTCAATCTTCTCCATCCCTAACCATCCTTGTTCCTTTATGGTTTATTATTGTCTCTTAAGTATTTTCCTATCTTTCTAAAGTATTATTTCCAGGTTTCCTTCGATTTAAAGGTAATTTTGTTGATCGTAGAAATAACTCAAAATACCGTGACGTAGCCCCTTTAAGAATCACTCGATTGAGTCGTGTACACTGTACATTAAAGGTTTAATATACATGTACATGTCATTACCTCTGATGCTTGTATTGTAGTGCTATACAGTCGCGAGCCATCCATTTGGGGTCCATCAGTCCAGTTACCAAATTTGATCTCTCTCTCGTGCCATATAAGCTTTTCACTGCTGTTGAAATCTGTGAAGTGTTGCTCTTCTGTTAGATAAACCCACAGCTCCTACAAAAGATAATCAGATATACTATTAATGTCAGTTATTTCTTGCAGCTTTTGGGTCGTAATAAACTGTATGTGTCATTTTCTTGCATCGTTTGGTAAATTGAGCTCCAAAGAAGAGTATGTTTGAATTAAGTCTGGACATTTCTCAAAATCTTTGGACCAATTCAGAACACTGTCAAATTAAAACTGGTCAGATTTATTGGTTGTTTGTGGTTTGTTGGTGAATTTAAATGTAGACCTACAATCCAAATCTACAAGGAGATACAGGGCTGCACTATAGAAGCACCCGGGTGCCACAGACAGAGATTCCAACCCCTTTTGAAGGAAAATAGGGAGACTCTTTTAGTGCCGAAGGTGCCAGCCTCTAGGGGGGTCTGCGCGCAATCCCCCCCCCCCCCCACCTGGGAAATTTTGCAAATTTATTTTCTCTCAAATGCATTTTCCTACATGAACTCGAGTCTCAGTCATAGTTGTCTGCCATTTTAGAGCTGCTAAATGGAGTAAGACTGCTGGGCTGATAAGTCTGCACAACACACAATGAGAGACTGGGTTAGAGAGAATACAAGAAGAAAGTGTAATAAGTCGCAAAAAAAGATTAGCACTTTCTATCCTTCTTTACAGAATTTTATGATAATTCGGGAGAATTTGATAAGAATCAAGAGAGTGGGAGGCAACGCGTCAAATCACGAGGGTTGGAATCTCTGCACAGGCAACTAACTTTTGTCTTTGGGTGACTGGAAAAAACTACTTTTTTCATATAAGCTTAATTGCTGGGCAGGATCGTTTGGGTTCCTCATAATTTTTCTTTGACCACAGCCTTGGGATTGGAACCCACAAATTTTCCCAGGTTCATCTGGTTCAATGCTTTGTTTACTTTGTGATAGGTACATACAGTAACATTTTCAATGTGCCCCAACATTAATTTTCTCCGAGATAATTTTTCTCCAATTTTCTTCCAGTCTTTTTTTTTAATTTCTAACGAGTTGTTTTATAGAACAACCTTTGTCTTCTTGAGCCAACAATATTCACTGAAAACAACACTATATTTTTTTCGTATTTTCAAACAACACATAAACAAACCAAATGGTAGAAAAAAAATCAGACGCTAAAAAGTAATTGTTTAGACTTTATAAACCCCAACGTTGTAGGTAAAAGGGTCACGCATTTAAGTGAGAAATCAATGGTTATTCACAACTGCAACAAAAATATCCTCTTAATTACTGCGTGAAAAACTGTGCTAGTGTTACAGAGCTCTTTCCGCATGAAGTTTTCGCTCGTGCCGGCAAATTTAAGCTAATTGTGTTACAGGCACGAATTCTTGTCTAATCTTGTCTCCATCACCATAATTTTTCAAAAGAAAAACCCATACAGAAAAGTAATCGTTTTCCTTAGTTAGACTCAACTTACTATCTTTTGATCCGTCTTAAAAAGGTTTGTCGATGGCACTGTGTTCGAGGTATTTGTGCTTTGTTGTCGGCCACGAAACAAATTCGAAATCAACCAGAAGATGAACATTCGAACCAGAAGGCTTTTCCACATGGATCCCTGTTGCTGCTGCTGTTGTTGCTGTGGCTGGTCATTCTGCTGAACGTTGTTTCCTACCGTTCCATTCTGAAGTTGAGTGTTGGTTTGCTGTTCATTTGTATCACACGCTGCCTCGTCACTTCGTTCGCGTTCGGTAGCCATGATGAAAAGAAAAGATGAAGAAATGGCAAAGGTAACCACGCCTTAACACATGAAGGGCAGGTGACACAGTCGCACTTTCGCGGGATTCACGTGGGTAAACCCGACAAATCTGTTAATAAACCCGCCAAGAAAGGGTCGCGGGTCTATTGACAAGTCCTGCCAGGTCTCAAACCACTTACCAAATGCTACCAGAGTCGTGTTCGTTTTTTGCGTTCGACCAAGTGGAACGCAATCCTAATTTTTGCCTGTGACTTTGCAGAGTTGGTTGTCCTGTGTAAGGTTATTGTCTGGAAAACCACAGGCATCCCAAACTCACGATTCGAGGAATCGATCAAATATTAATGATTTATGTACGCGTATCGAGTGAGAAGTGACTGACTTAAGTGCGCGGTGTTGTGTTACACATTGGGCCGTTGAGAATTTGAGCGCTCTACAAGGCATTGTATGGAATTTAGAATAACGAAGGATAAAATCGCGCAATGAAATAAAATGTTACTTTTTTGAATGAAATTAAGTAAATAAACTCACCTTGCCTGATTTCTGTTGTCCGTTTTGCCTGTTTCGTCGTTTTTGGGGGGTTTTCAGGTGTTTGTCGTAGCTTTCTATAGACGAAGTCAAGGCTGGATACTGCCGTTTCGAAAGACCTGAACCACGAGGCCGTTTTTTCGCCGAAATTCGACTCCGCTGCTCGAGTTTTCCCTCCAACGCAAAGATATATAGTCTATTGGTCCCCTTTTCTGGTCGGCTTGGAAAAATCTTAAGACTTTCCGCTCCAATTCGAACGATTTTTGCTTCACTGCTGGAGGTTTCAACTTTCCGGCGTATCGTGTGACCATCCAATGAACTACGGCATAGTTTGAAATCAACATAAGCGACCGCTCCTGCGTGATAAATGCCACTTAACGGACGGGGACACAGTCAAAAAATTTCCGTTAAAATACAACCCTCTCCCCAAACTGTGCACCCGTCCGGTAAGTGGCATTTGTCACGCAGGAGCGGTCGCTAATGTTGATTTCAAACTGTGCCGTAGTTCATTTGATGGTCACACGATACGCCGGAAAGTTGAAACCTCCAGCAGTGAAGCAAAAATCGTTCGAATTGGAGCGGAAAGTTTTAAGATTTTTCTAAGCCGACCGGAAAAGGGGACCAATGGACTATATATCTTTGCGTTGGAGGGAAAAATCGAGAGGCGGAGTCGAATTTCGGCGAAAAAACGGCCTCGTGGTTCAGGTCTTTCGAAACGGCAGTATCCAGCCTTGACTTCGTCTATAGAAAGCTACGACAAACACCTGAAAACCCCCCAAAAACGACGAAACAGGCAAAACGGACAACAGAAATCAGGCAAGGTGAGTTTATTTACTTAATTTCATTCAAAAAAGTAACATTTTATTTCATTGCGCGATTTTATCCTTCGTTATTCTAAATTCCATACAATGCCTTGTAGAGCGCTCAAATTCTCAACGGCCCAATGTGTAACACAACACCGCGCACTTAAGTCAGTCACTTCTCACTCGATACGCGTACATAAATCATTATATTTGATCGATTCCTCGAATCGTGAGTTTGGGATGCCTGTGGGAAAACCCACATTCCTGTAAGGGCACGAAAATGGCCACCCTGCTTAATTTTTGCAGGGGCATGTCACGACATAGTTACTATGTCACGGCATAGTTATTAACTATGGTCACTGCCAGTAAAATGGTACCATTAACTGAGACATGTGATAATACATGTGACGAACATGTGAGCACGTGAGCAGGCCATGTAGACTTTGGACTTTCTTTCCATGCGCTCTCGATCACAGAGGTAGCGTTGGGTACTTTTGCCGTGGAATTTTAAGGTATGACGTTATTTAAACGTTCGCTCGAGCTCACGAGGAACTTGTTTATTTTATAAGATGCGTAAGAGTGAACCTGAGCCATGGAACGGAAATGTAAATACTGTATACTTTGTATCAGGTCAGCGGAAATACTCGAATCAGTCACACGGAGTTTGTTTACGATGAACGAGCATGCGATTGCAAATGTGTACTTATATTTGAGCTTCCTGCTTAGAATAATGTTCGTAAAAAAATATACTTTTACAAATTACAAGTTAACAATATGAGAATATTTAGCACGAAATCTGAAGGCTGATGTAAATATTTTAGTCCTATTAGACTTGTGAGTCGGAACCTGGCGCCGTCACGCAACGTAGTTTGTACCGAGACCTGTTCAATCAGAATGGCATGGAATTTGTCACTTAATATCTTTCTTTAAAACTCCGGTTGTTGATGAGAAAGGTTGGCTTTTAGAGGTTGAAAGTCAGCTAGGGAAAAAGTTTATATGGCGTCGAACGCACTCTCATAATCTTTGATTGCTGATAGTCCTAAATAAATCGGTAGAGGACAGCTAGTTTCATAACATTTTGCACCGCGAGCTAAAAACGTTTACTTTTCCAGTCGCATTTACAACGATGATACAAAATTAAACCAAAGTTACACCAATGATACAAAGTTTTCGCTCCATCACCGAAGACTTCTTCCACAAGGCACCATGTTTTATAAAATATAAATGGGCCATATTGGTATATCACTTGCACCTGATGTCATACCGAATGAAAGACAATCAAGAGCTCCAAACTGCTGTCCTCTCAAACAAGTGAAAGCGAATAACTATATTTATAAATATTCTTTTCATGCGAGAACAGTAGCTTTATGGAACAATATACTTCTGAGCTTCACAAATATACTTACATACCACATAAGGAAGGCGAAGAAGCTTGTCGACATTTTCTTAACACCCGTCCTCAAAAATCTACTCCCACTGAAAGAATCTGCGACCTCATCCAAATGATCCATGGAATGAACAATTTCTCTTTCAGTGGTCAACACTTCCTACAGACCCATGGCACCGCGATGGGCACGCGTATGGCACCTTCCTATGCAAACTTGTTCATGGAAAATTTTGAACAGCTTGCCATCGCAAACGCCCCTCTTAAACCATTTGTCAGCTGGAGATATGTCGATGAAATTTTCATGACATAAACTGAAGAAAAACATAACCTTAAAACCTTTGTTAACTACATAAATTCTATCTATCCTACTATAAATTCTTTAAACCAGTCACTTCCCCTCCTAGACATACAAGTCTACCTTAACAATAACCAAATCCAGACCGATCTTCATACTTAACTTACAGACAAACATCAGTACCTTCTAAAGAGTTCCTGCCACCCTGCCCACACCAAACATACCATTCCTTTTAGCCTCGCCTTGCGTTTACGTCGCATCTGTTCAACTGACCTTTTCTTCAATAAACGCTGCTATGAACTGATAAACTATCTGGCGTTACGAGAATACAGTCGCTGCCTTCTAAAAAGAGAAGTAACTCGCATACACAACATCTCGCCAAGAAGCTTTAAAACCGCGACTGCAGAAGAACTAACCAGTCAGTCAGAACTCCATTTGTCATTACCTTTAATCCAGCTCTTCCTAACGCTTCCGCTACTGTACGCAAGAATTTGAACATTCTACATTCCTCTGCCCACTGCAAGCAAACATTTTCGCCTCCACCTGTCGTAGCTTAGAAAAGGACTCCTAACCTACGCGATATTTTGGTAAGAACTCAGTTGCGTGAAAACACTAATCCACAACAAAAAGCACCCCCTTGCATTTGTAAATGTAATCACCCTCGCTGTCTCACCTGCCCGTTCTTACAAGAAGGCTAAACTAAATATACTTTCTCTGCAACTAGTGAAGGACGACGTATAAATGATAATTTAAATTGTAAATCTAAAAATTTAATTTATCTAATTGAATGTAAGAAATGCACAAAGCAGTACATTGGAGAGACAAAACGCCAGCTGCACGAACGCTTTGGCGAACATCGTCGTTCCCTCCAGAATCACCATCAGCTCATCCGGCAAGCCCACTCCTGTTTCTACACATTTTAACCAACCTGGTCACTCCATTAACCATCTTCTTTTACCTCCCTTGGAACTCATTCACAGCAAGCGTGACTCTGTACGAAAACTGTGAGGCACATCTTATAAACAAGGCAATGACACTTGAGCCGCTTGGTATCCGGCTCGTATGATGCCTGTACAGGGTTTGAAGGCGTACGAATACTACATGCAGGCCTTTGTGAGGAAAGTTGAAAAATATGATGGTGCTCGTGTTTTTAGGAATTTTGAAACACTTCGCGCGACGACGACTGCGCATGATTGCACGCGCTAGTCCAATGACGAAATAGACAAAATTAAAAAAATCGTCACAAACGAATAAAGGATTGTTTGGAGGGTCTGAGGTGGAAACTGAAAACGTTTATCTCTAACATTGGTAGGGTTGATGGTTGAGAGAGGGGGTTAATGACCTTTAAGAAGTTAATTTCGTAGTTCTGCCATAGTCGGCTTTTACAGCCGTTACTTCGAATGGAAAACATTATGTGTGGATTGTCTATAAATGGTGCAATATTGCACCTTTTATGTACAATGCACACAAAACGTTTTCCACATCAGATTCAAAAGAAGTGAAGAAAAATGCAACAAACAGCCAGATATCGTAGAGAGAAAGAACCAGGAAGGGCAAAATAGGAACTGAATTCAACGTGAACTGTATTGTCTTACTACAAGTTTTGTTTCAGCTTCCAACCATTTCTGTATACTTCAGGTTCGACGTCCAACAAGTTGCTACTTAATTCAGTAGAGAGAGGAATGTTTGAGCGCTTAGTATCTCTGGAGAGTTTACAATCCTTTTTCAGTCTGACGGTGGATACTGCGCCTCCATGACTGGCCTCTTTTTCGCAGAACACTCCTGCTGGGAAAAAAACAGAAAGGCTAACGCTTGGGCTTTCTAGCAAAACACAGGTTCGTTTTCTACGGTTTGGCCAATCGTCCACACTAATCCGTCATAAAAACAGAACGTTTTGAAAACGCTCTTGAAACCTTAAGAATTTGGAAGCGTCGGCTTTTCGTTTTCGTTTCAACGGAAATCTTTTGAAAACGGAGCTTTTCGGACGATGGCGTCATGATAATAATAAAAATAATAATAATAATAATAATAAT
>CM042750.1:32919201-32941701 GCA_022496165.2 Catalaphyllia jardinei | reverse complement strand
GTGTGATGTATTGCTTGTCTTTTCAGGTTTCCAGTGAAAACCTTCCTGCAAAAGCAACGACGTGAAGTTACCAATCAAAATCGATCCACAAAGCTTATTATATTCCTAAAAAATAGAAAAATGCTAGCAGTGACATGCAAGGGTGATTTTGAAAAAGAAATGTGAAGTTGGTACATAATTTGCGCGCCAAAAAAGTCGTTGAACATTCCACAAGGGCTGGTATGTGAACTCAAATTTCATCTCAGTTGTTCTGTTGTCCAAGTTATTATGAAATTTTGAATTTTAAAGTTATAAAAAACGAAGAATACTAGGCAATGACAGCAGGTGTGCGGCTCATTTTAAACAAAATCTACATAAAGTTGAAGTTTGAGTCTGTTCAAAGAAGTCCAGATAAATTAGCTTTTGTGGGATCGAGTAAATAACTGCAGCGAACCCGGGTAAATATCAGTTTCCGAATTCAAAATATCCCGGGTAACGAAAAAAACAGATTTGAAGTTAAATAATATCGAGCTGAAAGGACTCAAATTGAATGATGCAAAATTTTTTAAATAACGGAGACGAACACTCGTCCGTATCAATACAGCACAATTTTCCACAAACACCTGCTTAAGATGGAATTAAAATGAAACAATTTAGAAACTATCCTAGATATCCCGCCAAGTTTGGCATCACCCTACTTCCTAAGTAATAAAGTTTGAAGGATAACAAAGCAAACATATATTCGGCTTGAATGGAAGACCGTCTTCTCGGAGTGTTTTCTTTAGCATTGCACTTTTCTGATCAACTATTCGGCCTTTTCATAAACAGCGCCATGATATTGCGTAAGTTGATACCACCTAGGCGTTTTTTCATAATCTTGTAAGGAAACCGAACTTTTTCGAAAGCAAATGATTAAAAATAAGCCAGTGATGCATCGCTTTCAATTTAGAGTTTCCTTCCTGTCTTTTGAAGAGTATTATTAGCAAAGAATAAGTGCGTTTAGTACATTAGCCAGCCATGCGGTGTTACAAACGAGAACGCACTTCCAATGGAAATTCAACCCGGATCCGAGGACCCTAGCTTCTCCGGAAATTTCTGTCGAATAACCCTTTACATTGATAAATCAAGCTTTTAAAAAACTATATCGAACCAGCAAGGGCAGTCTTACCGTCGACAAACCCACTGCAGGTTATCGAATACCATTTGAAAAATGTAAAAAAATTAAACCGGGGGGCGAACTCAATATTTGGTTTTATGTTCGCTAGTGTACACGAGAGAAGCAGATTTTTTCCTCGCCTCAATTTGAAATTACCACGAAAATTCATTAGCTGTAATTTTATTGATGTTTCAAATTTGAAGTGGGTATAATGTTCCAGTGAGTTTAACTAATGATCCAAAAAAATGAATATCAAGTGCACCTGCCTTTTAGAAAATACCCGTCTTTCTATTTTTTCCTAACAATCAAACCATCACTACAGTCGCGAATTGGAACATCAAAATGTTCAAATTCGACGCCGTTTTTACCTTAGAAAATATTTTTTTTAAGGCGAGCCACAAAGCTTGAGGTCAGAGCTCAACTGGGAATGCGTGTTAAATTTTATGGCATGTAAATTTACGATTAAATATACAGTCTTTTTGTACATGTGTTAGAGGGGCTTTGCATTTTGTTTTACAGGTTTTAAATGAAACGAGAGCTAAAAAGTGCAACAGACATTTCCAAATTAGAAATACGATTTTTAAACTCCAGTACATTTCTTGTTTCTTGTTTCCCAATCAAATATGCTGATAGTCTGTCCTCGAAGAAAAAACACATTAACCCAACAGAAACTCAAAGAAACCAGGAGTGGGATTTTTTCTTAAATTTTTTCGCTTATGAGCGTTTCAAAATATCTTTACACCTAAACGTGAAAATCAGATTTAAGTCGAGCTACAAAAGCTGGAGGTCAGAACCCACCTGGGAAAATCTGTTAGATTTTCATACCATGCACGTTTACGATTAAATACATAGCTTTTTTGTGAGAGGCTTGACAATTCGTTTCACAAGTTTTTACATGAAACGAGAGCTAAAAAGTGCAACAGACATACAAATTAAGACTCATGCAACCGAAATTTCATTAGTTTAATGAGAAAGCATGCCATGTCGACGAGTATTAATTGTTTTCCGTTTTCTTGGTGTCAAACACACTTCGCCTTTAAAAGTATCTACGATCGACTTCTTTTCTTTTACGCAGCAGCTGTTTCCAGATGCTTTTTGCAGACTGTCAATTTCCTGAAATTCGTAGCTTTAGAGAAACGAAACCGTATTTCCTGTGCACTGCCTTTTTCAATAAGTAAATCCACGCCATTTTCGAACATAATCAACTCATTGATTCTTTTAAAGTAAGGAATCCTTAGCATATTGATGTGTCATTTCTTGAGTGCACTTCCATGCAATACGCATATTTCTACGGATTAAAACAAAGCGGCGTTTTTGGTAAATGCTAGCCCTGGAATTTCTTCTTACAGAGGAATCGATTAGTAGACGAAAGCACTACAAGCTAAGGTAGATTGCCATTTACAAAAAAGCTTTTCCTCTATTTTCTTGTTTTCACACATGAAACGTGATTAATAACCTTATGTCTACTTCAGGGGTGTTCGTGCAGGGTGGGGGAGAGGGAAATACTGGCACACCTCGCTCCGGTAGAACTGATACCCGAGATGTTTCCACTCTTTATCCAAGTCAAGTTATGGTGCTGAGCAAAAACCTTGTCGTAAACCGAGGCGTCAGACACGCCCCCGACAAAAACAGCTCTAGAAGAGGCAGTACTCATCGTTCGCGACAAAAATACGGCCCGAACCTCCATGAAGTGCTGGTACTAAAAGCCGATCGAGTACAACTCTTATAATGTTAATTTGCGGATATTTCGGCGTTCGAATTAAATTTGAAAAAGTCCATCGTTAATCTGTAAAAAATCGCGTTTTCTCAGGCGCGTTTGAAACAACACCACAAACAAAACAGAGTGAAACTCGGTTTAGCGAAACAGACTTAATAATTTTACTTTGCACGTATTGAAACGTTACGCATCTTATTGCGGATTAAAGCTGGGTGATTCTCGACTTATATGCGATAAACAACAACTGATTAAAATGACTGCTTCAATATGGGAGCCTAGAAGACCATATGCAGCCATCAGCTGCTCCTGCTTTTATAATTTCTTATTTTTATGTAGTTGGTCTAAATTTCTCTTTCTGTATCATAACGCAATTATTTTTAGAGCATCGATATTTTGACGCTCTTCTAAAGCGCCCTGAGGCGAGTTCTTTGCTTTGATATCGAAGTGCCGATGACATTAACTTGTAAAAAATCAAATACATATGGTAATGTAGGTATTAAAAACTCGCCGCTATTTTCCAAACCACCGCGCTTGAGTGAGACGGCTCTAAAATGTAACCGGACTTCGCTTAACTGCACAGAGAAAGAACAACAATTACATTCACGTCGTAAAAGTTAAAACAAAATTATGAAACATCCAAACCGCTCAGTGATTGAAAACTTGGAAACTGATAACAACATTAACAGCATTAATATATATGATCTTATTAGAACTCTACCATTGATTCAAGTGATTCAAAGCCGCCGTAAAGAAAACACAACATTCGTTGAATACACTAAAACCTGAAAATAATAAACTTTTCATGTTTGTTTACCAGATCAGCGAGCATATACCGACGCACATATTGAGTGATAACATCAGGAAATATACCTCCAAATATCCATATACATAAAATACGAAAATTAATTTCCACGGCAGAAAAATACCCGCCGAGATAACAGCTTTTAATATTTGCTACGAAATTTTGGAAAGCGCTTACCAGACATTTACTGGAAATATTAAGGTACAAACGTATGATCCCAGAAAAAAAATGTTCTTAAAGGTGGCATTTCTGAAAATGGCCGCAACTCGTAGTTTAAAAGGAAATGCTTCAGTACTTAAAGCTGTCAAAGGGCGCTGAATTTATTTCCATAAGAAACTGCGTTTCTCAGCTTTCGCGATATTTATTGGGTCCGCTTGAAAATTCTTCAAATATTCAAAGAGTTGAAAAGATGTTCGGACGGATTTCCTCCTCGAGTTGTTTTTTTATTGATTCAACCGCAAGATAAAAGCTTCACAAGAATGCTGAAGTAATTATCGCTTAAGAGGGCGGACGGAAAAAGCTTGTCGTTGACTTGAATGCCGACAGCAAGTATAAAGACCAATCTAGCAAACAGCACTCGAGTTCCTTTGATAACCCATCCAAAGAAATTTGCAAGACAAAGCGAGGCAAGACTCTTCTCGCGATGAGCAAATATACAAAGACGTTTCGCGAATACGCTCAAAGAACGAATGTTGTTATTCGCTTATTTTCAACTGTTAAAAGACTGTCGATTTTCTATGAACATCTGCATATGCGTAAACAACACTGATGAGTCAAAACCTGCAGCTGAACGACAGAAATAGTTAGAAATTTTGACAATTGCATGAATCTTTTATCGAGAAGAAAATGTTAATTGGTGAAATCTTGCATTGACAAAGGAGCATAGGGTCTATGACTTACTGTTCACATTTCAAGTAAGGACTCTCGTTTTCCATGGTAGATTTTCAACCTCTTCCTCCGAACTAGCGGCAATTCTTGCAATGTATTGTCAAATTATGCTATTAAAAGATATTTGGAACTCAGGGGAAGCGGTTTAAAGGGAAATCTCCTTTGAAACGAGATGCCATTAAAGACAAGTCCTTTTGTTTACCCTGAACAATATTTTCGCGCAACATGGGGCAATAAACACCACGCAATGTAAATTTATCGAAAATTTGATTATTTGTACGCATCGGGAACCAAAACGTGTTGTAACGTTAAATGAGCTTTTCTTTGAAATTCCCTCCCCTAATACAATTACCAACGACTTTACTCCAGGCAAATGGTCGCCTTTTGACAATTTGAATTCAGTTACCTCTGTGAAATTACCTGCGTAATGATCACAAGTGACAGTGAGGAGATCGTGGGAAAAGTCGCTAAATTGTGCACCTGTTTATAGATTGAGTTCAAACCATCATTGATCAATTTGCTTACGCAAGTATCCGCGGCATGCTTGAAAGCGCTAAAATCGACCTTGTATTAGCAATTCCTGTATAAACATTCTCCGTGCCTTCATAGCACGTACGAGCTGGTTCGGAAACCGTGCGTTAATGAGCGGACTACATTCTGCTCTTGAAAAGGGCGAGATGTATGCTTAGGTTCCCCTCTGCGGGGCATTATTTGGAGAACAAAAACGAGGAAACAAGCAAGTGTCGTAGGTTGAAGCTAAATTGTGCTAGACCATCTTACGAGGCCATTAAAAACGAGCAATTAGAGCCGATTGATAATCTTCCTTTGAAAGAAACTCGTTTATTTGGTGTCGAAAAAGCCATCGATCTCTTGGTAACGCCTCACGCGCAATTTCATTAATCAACCCAGTGGACGTATGTGTTGTAACAAATGGTTCAACACAGGCCGCCAGCAAACAGCACATTACTCAACGCTAATTTGAAATGGGACACATAATGGCAAACACATGATGGGTTACCATGTAAACATTAAATAGCGCAAAATATGGTGGGACGTCAATAGGGGTAGCTTAAAGCGTCCAGGCGAAAAATCAAAACTATTTTTGTGCCGAAGACAAATTACTAAGTCAATACGAAATGCGCTCTGAAAGATCATACAGCAGAATGGCGTGGTATTGTGATGGCTCTGACGACGTTTGTGTTTGCTTCCGAGCAAATAGCACCACTGTAACCGAGCAATTGCAGATTACTTCGGAGAATTCGATTCGATGATCTTATGACAATAGAAAAACGCATGTTGAATAATTTACACCGAACAAAGAAGAACGCCACTAACAGAAAAACAACTTTTCCCGTCGTGTTTGGGAAATTTTTTCATTTCAAGCTATCTTTTTGGGAGTAAGCATTGCGGAAAGTCCATCGATCAGTAATAAGAAAGCGATACAAGACAAAACCGAATTTCATAATCAATTTAAAACCTCGTTAATATTTTTTTAAAGACAGTATCAAGGACATCGAAGTAAAATCATGTAAATGGGTCGTTATCAGTTATCGTAGGAGAAATATTTACATCCTAGCTTTCAAGTCGCCAGGAAATGAATTGTGGAAGAAGAGATCTTTCTCCGCCCTGGAGAAAAATTAATTTAGAGAAGCAGGGTGCGATAACAGAAAAAAATTAAACAAAATGGAACAACACTCGTTTCGGAAACTTGCAAGCTGTAAAGCCTTTTAGGATATGTCCTGAAATAGTTGTGATAAGTAAAACAGACGGAAAACATAAGTTATTTGGGCTGAAAGGCTCGATTAAACGCCACAATAAACAGGACGCTTTTCAAATGAAGGTTTAATAACAACATTCGCCGCATGGCAGGGACTTTGAGAACAAAGATGGGCTGTCGTTTCCCTGGTAACTTGGATAATAATAATGTGAGTGGTTTTACTAAGAGCCTAAGAAGAATAACACCACGGCATTTGAAGCGACTAAGGGAAAGAATTAATAGAGTTTAAAACAATGATGTCTCCCTTGATGCAGTGAGCGCTTTTCGGCGGTGAATTGTGGACAGGCGGCGAGAGAGCAATTTTTTGACGAAATTGAAACAAGAGGACATTACTCGCTAATTGTTAGTGAGTTAAATTAAATCCGAAGGATAGAAAAACTGTCTCTTTTGTCTTCTTTGACAGTTTCCCTAAAATAAGACATGATCTTTTGCTCCCTACCTGAAAAAACAAAAACAATTTTTTTTCTTATCACAGTGGCAGCTTTCGGACCCGGTTGTCCGAGCCAAAATCGACCTAAATTTTTTCCCGTTCTCCTTTTTTTACGCGCTCATTCACAGACCGAGAAAAGTATTGTCAAAAGTCAATATTCATTGGCATGTGTCCGAAATCTTAAAAAAGAAAAAACTGCCTGGCAACCATAATCAGCTGTACCAACACAGGCTCATTTAGCCTCGTCACTAGCGAAAAGCAAATTGAAAGAAAGCCACGTCTTTTCAATTTTCAACTGAGCGTGAACTTCGGCAAGTTGTGATGCTGTTGTCTCAAAATTGGCCTGTGTCGGCTCGTTGGGCTTTTAAACTCTGGCAGCGATAAAGCGCGTTGAGTAAAAGGCGCGGTGCTTAACTCATTTCAGCGTATTACGGGATTGAAGGCGAGCTCTGCTGTCATCTAAGTGCTCTATTATGGAAGAATTCCAGCTGACCTAACATAAAAGAACATACATCAGGGCGACAACGGAGCGTAGTCAATAAATAAAATGCAAAGAAATTAAGGATTTTCCACTGCAAATGAATAGTGGAACCGACATTAACAGGGGTTCTGCCTGTAATCTCTTCAAATGTGCCTCAAAATTCGTAGACACTTCGACGACAGTGAAAAAAGAACCAATACTTCGCTTGCACCTGCTGTGTCGAATGACCTTCGTTTAAAGCCGTCGCTTTTCCGTTCCATCGCTTCGCTGATAGTTTTGTGTTCTCTAGTTTTGAAACTTTCACTCCTAATAATTTCAATAGCTAAAGAGGAAAGCAAAATTACAGTGATCAGTAAATTCACCTCATTCGGCGTCGCGGAAAAGTTTCAAAGCGAATTAACATATCACGGAGTAATATATCAACAGTCTCTTCGACACATGAATCAAACATTCCTCACCTTAGAGAAAAACAAAATAAACGAATGCCGAAACGCACAGAATATCGTTCGAGTTTCCGCTTCTTTAATTTTGCTACCCAAGGAAAAAGACATGATATGAATTGAGTCTCAAAAGAATAGTAATGAAGCGTCTTGCTGTGATTAGGCCAGGGAACCAAAAACCGATCGTCTTGTATATTCCACGCGCTCCTAAACATTACACGCGCAAGTGTGTAGAAAAAAAAACGAAATTTCCAGCAATAAGAAAATCCTTAAGCGATATAAACCATCGCCAGACGTTGGAGCGGTTAAAAATGTACAAAAACGCAATTAAAATGGGGCACTACAACGAAAGTTGGAACGCTTTCATTGTTGACAATCGAGACAATGATGAAAAAATTCAACCATCGGAATCATAAACTATGCTTAACTGTCGCTTTGCATTTACAATCAAAATTTCTGTTATTTCGATGAAAGTTTCTTGCGTTTTTGGCGACGGTCTCGCTTTTTTGAATTTCTAGGCGAATCAAGGTCTTCGAGGATGAAAAGGGGAAAATCTATGTAAACGTTTATTGCAAACATTGGAGCGAGATAATGAATATTCGTAATCAAGTAAAATTCCAATATGGTTGAAATCGTCTACAACCTCACCGATGCAGTTAAACCGATGAAACCCCGATATCTCTGACTCAAATTGTTTCTACAGATGAAACAATACTTTTCCAACAAAACATCATTTCTAACAGAAGCGAAAATGAATAAAGATTGGAACACGTGCATACGTAAATTCTATCACACAGATAGTGTGCGAAAACAAACCTAGAATTTTCGTTTAAACGCATTTTCGCATTTGGCGAGAAACGTTCCATAAGTATCTTTATTGCCGATATGACAAATAACGCTGATCATTTCGAAAAATGTATGGTTTGGGTAAACAAATAAAAAGGGAAGTTTTCCGTGGCGAACGCGCGCTATTTTTTCTAATAACGACTAACTCGTCAGTTGTGTGTCTATCGCATATTCATTTTAATGGTTGATCCGGCAACGGACATTGTTGAATACTTGTGTAGAAAGCAACAATGACATGGAAACAAGTGCTGGTGGTTTTGACAAGAAATTCCTTCCGAAACAGAAGGGTTGTCTTAACAGCGATAGCGTGAAACAGATCGACAAACAAAGAGTCAGCCACGATTTTTGCTTCGTGAGTAAATTAAAAAAGTTTGTGCGCGAGGATTCGCTTTTGACAAATGTTCCTATTATACAATGGCGGCGCGCCATCTGTTATCAAACTGCCCGAACTCGCCGAAATAGTAATTCAATATTCAATCTTCCACACTGATAAAAACCCCAAGGCTGCACGAGTGCTGTAAATAACAGACGCCAAAACACTCGTTCGATCAACGAATTAAAGGTCGCAAAAAAGACGGTGGGAGCGCGCGAAGTTACGCGAGTATCATGTTATATCTTTTAATCGCGCGAGCGCGCAAAGCTCTATCCAAGTTGTCAGCCGATCTTACGATCTTTGCCGGGAAAACACTGCGCTAAAGAGGATTAATAAGGGGGAACTAGGATACGCAAGTTGCCGGCAATTTCATTAGATTCCATTCTTTGATTTTATCTTTGACTCAATGAGATTCTCGAGGGGAGTGATTACTGTCCGTCACGGCTATATCTAGCAAATTAGAACGCGCGTATTGCGTTTATGAGGAGTTCTCAATGAGTCGCACTGCGGAAATCTGCTTTGAAAACTTAAAATGAGCAACAAAGGCCAGTTGAATATTTTCTTCCGTTTACTGAATAGAAGCTTTCCATCAAAGAATCCGCTAACATTCTACAAAATATTAACATCAGGAAAGTGGGAAATTTTCCTTTTCTGTGACAGCTGTGTGTTTCTCAGAGCAAACACAACTCGCCTACTACCACGACACACAAAACAACTAGCAAATTGGACAAAAATTATACAGATTTGAACTACTTATAACTTAAAACTAAATCTTCGCAAATTTATAGTGTGTAAAAGAATTCGCCCAGCTATACGTTCTCATACATAAAAAATTTGTACAATACGCTTCTAAATTCATAAGGCAAGTTTGTGGTATTGTCTTGCCACTTTGTAAATATAATACTATTTTACAATTTTTGTGGTACAAGAAATCTGCAGTGTCATAGTTTTTTTTCCTTCTTGCTATCGAGTAGCGAGTTCAACCTTGTCTAACCGGGACTTGAAGAACGATAACTTGTCGATTTTCGGGAGGATGGCATTTGTTTATGTGACGCGTAAGACCAGGCGAACTATAAAATGTGCTAGAGCAGTGTTTACAAGAGTAAATTTCACCTGTATGGATCCTCGCATGCCGATCAAGGCTTCCCTTATTGGCGAATCCATTACCACAAACGTTACAAATAAATGTCTTGGGCCCAACGGCGTGGTTAAGAACGTGTTTTGCGCGGTTTGTCAGACTCCGGAACACTTTGCCACAGTACTGACACGGATATGGTCTATCGTCGTTGTGATTGTTCATATGTTTTCTAAGGTAGGCTTTACGTCTGAACGTTTTGTTGCAGACTTCGCACACAAACTGTCCCTGACTGTTTCCAACCGGACTGCTCGATCGCGCCTCGCTTTCCACGGCTGTTGTGACGGCACCATTTTTAGTGTTGTCCTCGGCGCTGGTTTTTGGACTGTTTGGGAGCTGCGGTTCGCGTTGAGCGGGCGTTTGCGTCGGGGTTGGTTTTTTTTCGTGCGGCGAACGAGGTCGATGCCATCTTCGATGCGATGCCAGGTTTGCCGGGCAGCTGAAAACTTTGTCGCATTCAGGGCATCGATATTCAGTATGCTGAATTCCGCTACACTTGTGCTGAGCAAGCGAAAATGGATCCGAGTATACCTCCTGGCAGAGCTGGCAGATAAATTGGGACTGCGGCAACGGTCCCTTGGGTTTCGGAAAGTCGTACTTGTCCGAGATGGCAAACTCCTTATGTTCGAGAACTGCGGTTTTGCCACCATGATCTGTGTGTCGTTCGTTAAGGGTTTCGCGTCCACCAATGTTATCTTTACTTCTGTTGTTTTTGTCGCGGCTCTCGACTAGCGGTGGCGGGTTAGGCTTGATCTTCTTTGCTGGCGAATTCTCCTTCTCCTTTTCCACTTTAAAAGGCTTGAACGCACTGCTTGGAAAGCTGCCGTTAGATGTCCCCGTCGATGTGAGCAGCGAACTTAACGAAGTTAACACCGGTGCTTTATCCGAGTTGGCCGTCGATGAATGCATAATGTCCGAAACCGCAGACGCTGTGGAAAGCACAACGCTATCCAATTCATGATACGCTGGGACCGCATCGTACTCTAAAGTTCTTTTCTCTGATGCACTTGCTTCGACGTATGACCTCTTGTTTTTCTTCACCAGAAATGCTTTAGGCATGATGGCGCTTCTTTTGTCAGTTCAGCTACACTACCAGTAGTCGCTTTGAAAATATTTTTTTCTGGGTCAACCAGGAACCGACGGTTTGCAATAAAAATACTAATAATAAACGCGTTCGTTGAAGTTTATAAACCGTTATCAAGGCTAAAACACTGACCCGTTTCCGCTCTTTAAAGTTATCCTCTTTGGTGAAGTCCAGCGGCGAAATTTCTCGGCTCAGATCGAGAGATGTCGACACTATCTGCTGGAAGCTGAAATGTTCTTTAGGTCGGAAACGCAAATGTTTTAATTGTGTCCGCGCCGGCAGCTGCTCGATCATACGGTGGTTGTTAAGAGGTTTAAGAACTGTTCATTGAAATGTCACACGCGCGAACTCCTCCCTTTGTTAAATATGTTTTTTGTTGATCTATCCTCACACGTGTTGAGTATTGTTTCAATGGCGGGTGTGCGGCCGTATTAACATTTCATTAAAACCGAGGGTGTGTCGCGCTTAGCCTTGATGCTCTAATTCGAGCAACGGTCGTGGATTTTCTCGAATATCACCCAGCTTCCCGATAAAAATCTTCCCAGCGAATGCGGATATTGAATTCGGCTATTTGCTCATAAAATCGCTCATATTTTCGCAAAACAACCACAAATAATGCCTTATGCAAATCTTAATGTTTATGCATAAACAACAGTTTCCGGCAGAAACGGTACGCAGGCTCTAATTACGCGGTAATTTAGAACACGTGGCCTTGATTGACATCTGTCCTAAAACGATGGCCTTTCATTGGCCAATGAGTGGTTATAACAAACCGTTTCATTGGTTGGATATCAATAGCTTCATGCCAGAACATGATTTACATTTTATTATTCTTTGGAACAGAAAGAATTTAGGCTCTTTATGTGATCACGGCAAAAAAAGAAAGTTGAATACCGGAACTAATAATGAAGGGTTGAAAGGGACGCTCGCTTCCAGTTTACAAATGCGACAGAAAAAAACATCGCTTGAAAAATTACTTTTCAGGAAAGCCATTTTCGTCAAATTACGCTTGAAAGACGTGGTAAAAATTCACTAAAGTTCGCTAAAGACCGCGTTTAAGCGGCGAAAAAATTCATAGGCCAACAGCAGATGTTTTAGCGATTCCCTAAAACGATTCTGAATAGATTAGGGGAATTTACCTGCGTAAGCTCGGATCATTTAAAATAAAAGATCATTCCAAAATCATTCTCTTCATCCATAAACCGCCTAACATCTCCCAGTTTTTAATTTATTTATTTTAGACTATGGGAACAAGAATGATCTACTCAAAACTGGTAAAATTGCATTACTACAGATACTTTCGAGTTTTTACGGGAAATTAACAAAGGAAGGAAAGTGCTTTGACGATGCATAGTTTAAGGGAGATGTTTTTACAACAGGTAAATTGCTTGTGGGTATAATTTGGTCTTTGAACTGAGAAACAGCGCCAAAAAATTCGGAAAAGAGTGTAATACGTGAACTTGGACATTAAAACGAACACGGCAGCTGTGTTGTCCTTTTTGTTTTTAATTTCCTCCCGCTTACAACTGTGTTCGTCATTTTCGACTTTTTCATCGATTGCAAAGTTATTCCTAAGCTAGGCAGGTTTCGACAGTGCCGTGAAAGTGTTCCCACAATGAAAAAAACTTAACTATCGTTGCCTGGGAGAATAAATCTATTTTGTATTGGTTGGAATTTTTTTTCATTCGACTCAAACGTGTTCTGCAGGGGTAAAAAAAACTCGGGGTTCCATTTAAACAAAGTAAACATCCTTTGCAAGCATTGTATAACTCCAGGCCATCACAATTAAGCGTATTGACAAACTGTCTTCGTTGCCTTTTTCAATCTTCAAATCTATCGGCTCGTGCGGATGTCCTTGGCTGCCACAATACAGCGACCGCTCGAGATTGGCCAAAAGATTTCAAAAGCTTTCCTCAGGAATTGTCTTCACATCATTACAGTCGCTGGGACAACGGAACCAAAACAATTTCAGTTTGCTTCTTTCAGTTCCAAAAACAAAGAGAAGGCGCTAACTGTTACAGGCGCTCTGCTCTCGTCGAGGCATGCAGGCAATTGAAACACTTCGCTTTTCAATAGAGAATTGATAAGAAATATTCGCACTAAAACAAAGGTACTCGATCGCAAAGAGAGTTTCTCTTCAAGAGCTCCTATTCGGCGCGATTTTCTCAAACTACTTATATCTGAAAAGAGCATCGAAGTCTGCACAAGATGGCTTTTAATTTTGTAAAATAAATAATTTAGCAGAACTCACTCGAACGAGAGTTAAAGATCGCTGTCCTCGGATAATTACAAAAACACAGCGAATGTCAGGGCAGGTGTAATCTTGAATAAATGAATACATTTTTCAAAAAGAATAATTAGAGAATTTATTGTACATTTCTGAAGACACTTTGGCCAGAATTTACATATGTATGGACATCATCTGCGAAGTTGATCGCTTCTCTCACGGTTTAAATCAAACGATAATAGAGCAATTTCAAGAAGAACTGACGCCAAAAAAAACGTATCAATGAGTCAACGGAAAGAGCGTCGCGCATAATACCGCAAGTTTGATCTTTCAGCCGCGAGCTGTGTCCGCGTTTGAAAACGATAAATGTGCTTTTAGGTCTCAACTGAACAAAGGACCAAGTGTAAATAGTACAGAGAGGGCAGTGATCGGAAATCTGTTGATGAAAATATGACAAAAGTTCAAGAATGCAAGAGCCGCCGCAGGGGTGAAACCAAAAAAGTTATCTTCACCGAGCGACTTGTCAGTTGTCCACAGGCCAAAGGCCTCCTTTCCGAAGGGTTAACTAGCCTTTCAAAGCAAAACACAGAGTCAACACAAAAATCGAAATAAAGAGAGCTCAGATTTTGGAAACAATTCCACTTAAGATTGAATAATATTAGAAGAAAGCTCGTTTCAAGGTTGAGACGAAATCGTTGTCGTTTATAATCAAATGATTTATATGTTTGCTCCCTAACTGATTAAAAAAATTTATTGCCCTTGGAAAAAATAATTATCGAAGGCACTTTGTTGAGCAATTTCGTCTACGAAAATTGTTTTATGCAATGCTATCACGAACATTGTTTTTCCGAGGGAAGATTTCAAGAGTCTTCTGTGTCATATTAGCTTGCTTTTCAGGTACAATACAATCTTAAAGAATTTGTCCCACGAGGAATAGTCTGCTAGGAGTCGTGTTAATTGAGTTTTTCTACAAATGCTTACAAACGAAGCAAGGTTTTGTTATTCTAATCATCAACGCACACTGGCATACATTCAAAGGGAGCTAGATTCAAACAGCTGTTCGCATTTGCATTTTAACAAATGAAACTCGACACAATTCGACCCAAGAAATTAGAGGGAAACGAGAAAAATGGCAGTGTATAACTCCACATCTTGAACGCTCCTATAGCAACGAAGGGGTTTATCACGGAAAGCTGTAAAAGCCGGAAAACGACAAAAACAAGCTAGAACATTTCATTGCGACAGAGAGTTTGCAGTGATGCTCGAGGGAGTAAAAATAGTATTCCTGGAGTTTGATCGTGATATTTTTAATCGCTCAAAATTAGGAAAAAGATAGACATCCGGCCCCAGGTTATCAACAAGGAATCGTTCCATTACGCTTGGCGACATAAAAGCTATTCATTTGAAAGGCTTACGCCGCGAAATTCCCAAAAACATTTTCTTCTTGACTCAAAATATAATTAATTTCAAATATCGAAGTTACGTGTTGCTTTCGATAGCTTAGTACAAGCGCCGCCCTTTTATCAGGAAACGGAGAGTTCAGGAATTAATTACTGAAGCGTCCAAAGATCTTTTTGTTTTTGTTCAAGTGAATTTGTTGTAGATTTCGGGCTGGCCACCGCATCATTTTGCCGCCCTTTTTTACAAAAACAATTATAATAGAATTTTCGAGGGGTGCGTGCGACGACACGCGACCGAGCACGCGACCGAAGCGACTTGTTACGTTTCACTTTGCGGTTCAAAACACGATTTGCATAGAACAGAAAAAGGTGACCACTAAAAACTTTCTTCGATCAAACAGCCAAATGGATGGATTTAAACAAGCTTGCCAAACAGACTGACAGATGCATTTATACACTTACTGTTGTATAAAGTCTACGAGTACTCTCGTGCTGAAAACTCCAAGGCACTTAATCGTGAATTGACAAAGAAATGTCTCACTTGAGACAAATTTCCCCGTACCTGAACGCTAAACGACATTTACTGATCCAGTGAGCGGTACATATTTGTTTCTCGCTGAAACGTTCTTCGAGCAAATGTTGAGTGATTTGTATTTATCAAAACACCACAAATTGAGTTGTTTTGTGTTCCCTGATTGTCGCGCGCAGTGTCAATTCTTTTTACTAAACGACTTTTTGTGATAAAGACCTCTTTAACGCACAACTCTTAACGAGGCACAGAGCAATGTGACAGAGTTTTACATGTTTTAGCAGACAGCTGTTCTAATTTTGAACGCCTTTTTTCAGATTTATAAGCATGTGCTCTCGCCCTTTCTTCTTGGAACAATTTCCCCATCTCTGTTCCTCTCATCGACCTCTTCTTGGCTTAGTTTCCATTTTACTTCCAAGACTTCGACAATTTGAAGTTGTTTTGTGGTGCAATGTTATTTTTACATCTATAACTAAAAAGAGCATTTCTACCATCAGCCGCTTAACTGGCCAACGGTTTGGAAACCAAAATGGCCTTGTAATATCGGCTATTGACTGAGCTAACTTCGAAATGCGAAAATCCCGCATATTTTTCATTCGCGTTTTCGCCCTTCATAATTTCCTTTTACCAATTGTTATTTCCCGTAACTGCATTTTAAATTCCTATCACGGCGTTTATTCATTTCGCCTTCATTAGATGGAACACAGCTCTTGGCTACGTAAATTTGATTTGATTACTCTGTCTTTTAGTAACAACTCAATCAGCTGTGAGTTGGTCATTGAAACGCATCCTATTGTGGACACGCTTTGTTATATTCCTTTGAGAAATACTTCGATGGGTCATTAGCATGCTACAATAAAATGAATCAAACGCGTTTGTTATCAACAACAAAGTTTCTCCTTTCAATTTCAATGCACTGTCAAGCAGGCAGCTGACATCATCAAGTTCACATAACAAACAGCAAAAGAAAAACATAGCAATCACTCAAGAGAATTCATAGTTTAAACTCGTAACTAAAAAAGTTAAATTGGGCGTTGATGAAGGGGTAGAAAGTTAAATTAATTCAATCCAGAGCCGATACAAACTTATTTCGCGAGCAGTATCTAAAGCTTTATCGTTTAAGGCCGCTGTAAAAATGTCAAAACTTTACACGGAGATTTTGAATAGCAAGACGCGAACCAGAGAATTCAAAATCAGGTTTTGTGCGATGCATGGAAATATTTGATCGCGTATTTTTGGCTATAAAAGAGGCAGCGAAAGCGTGCTAAATTTCTTTCTGAGTGAATCAACTTAGGCCAGGTCGATCAAAGGAGCTCTGGCATGCCCGAGCGATCGTCCAAGGAGGCGAAGTTGGATAAGACGCAATCATTTTACACCTTCACAAAACAAACAAAAGTCAAAAAGTCAAAGGAACAATAACATCGATGTATCTATATTGCTTAACAGTTTACCACGCTTTGTGCTTGTCAAAAGAAACCTTCAACACACGTGCTCCGAGTAAAGACCACGCTCTCTCTTAATACTGTTTAACCAACTATTTCTATTATTGTAATTAAGCGGCACCTTTCTATTGTCTCGGAAGGCTTGTTCAGACAAGATTTCATTCAATACAATAACTGCTGCACGCCAGGCAGTCTAATCTCTTGAGCTTCACGGTCGACCCTTGTTTAAAACTTTGAGCATAAATTACTTTACTGCTGTCTGTTTGAGCCAGAGGTCTGCTCATCGAGATTACCGCTCGGTTCCGCTGGAGCTTACTAAAACAATATTTAAACTTGATTGATCCGGAGCGTGTGCCGGCTACAACAATTCAATAAGTTTACCAACTAATTAAAAGTCAACGGTCGTCTGAAATCATGCGTTGACAAGGGCAATGCAATTACCGAGGTCGGGACTGCAGTCATACCCCCACGAAACGTTAAACGGGGTTTTCTTCGCGTAAACTTCGCGATTTGGACGCCCAACGAGATTCATACAGAGAGTGAAAGGCGAAAGTGTGAAGAACGCGTGTGGCTCGTGTTGTGCGAATAATAGACTATCGAAAAGAACTCGTAGTGCAAACAAAAGCGTTAATATTCATGAGTGAGCTGACACGCTATCTTATTAAACATCGCTTTATTTTTGGCGGCAAAAACCGCGTGGTGCACGTTTCACACATGTGATGGAACTAGCGAAACGCGCCCATTTTTGGCGGGAGTCGCTTTGTTAGCGTACAGGTTGAACACATGTCACAATCATCAATGAAATTCCATTGAATCAGTAACCAAATGCTGTTGGCGCCATATGCAGATAACTTAACTACAACTCATTGAAAAGAAACTTTAGGGCTTGCTCAGGTTTATTGTTCGATTCATCGCGCGACAACTCAACACACGAATGTGTCTGTCAGCGATGTCGCTAACAACCATTCAAAAGAGCACAAGTGTTAATGGAAATCGCGGCTGAAATTTCTTCGCCTTTTGTTATGGTAATCCTCAATTGATCTATTTGACGCTAACGTAAGCATACCATGAAAGCAAAGCCCGAAGTTGCTAAAACATGTGGCAAGCGTTGAAATGCTCAAAAGGCAAAGTAAATTGAATTACCCCAGCACTATTGACAACACACCGGGGGTCAAATAAAAACAACAGAATTCCACCAGTAGAGCACTTGCTAATAGTGTGTTACAACACTTCAACTACATCAGACACCTGTGCGGAGCATCAACTTGAGAACTTGACCCACGTAATTATTTATTACACGCTCGCAAAAATCACTGAGTTTTTTAATGTATTGTTACAATTTGATTACTAGAAGTAGTCAGTTTTGTAACAATGTAGGCGTAGTAATGGCACTCCCGCTTTGCTAGTTACCAGCTTCTAGAGTTGATAATGGCGGCTACAATCTCAACCTTTGAGCTTTTCTTGTTAAAGGTTTTGGAAAATCTGAAGAATAACAAGCCTTTGGGATAGTTAGCAAACGTGTCTTTTGGATTCTTATCTTAACCACAAATTTACCTTAGTTGGGCGTTTATAAACAAGGAAGCCATTGAAGGCAAAATGAATATAAACTTAGCTTAATTAAAAAGACAATATACAAGTTAAGCTTCGAGTATTTGGATATAACGTGGTTAAAAATAATATAACGCACACAAAAAACAAACAAATTGAAAAACAGGGCATATCATAGATGAAAGCGGAAAGTTTGCGGTAGAATCTCCGTCCGAACAACAATGGCCACCTTTTAAGAACTGCGAAAGAGGAAATACTTGGTTCATAATAAGATCTGATTTACAACAAAAATCTCTACAGGGAAACGCCCTTAGGCTACGAAAATTGAAAGAATTAAGCTTCGAATAACTTTTTCCGTCTACCTTTTCTTCCGTCTGCTAACTGCAAGCTAACAAAGTGATAGAGAAACATAAATAAAACACACTTATCTCTAAAGCAATTTTCAGGAAACAGTGAATGCCATTAAGGAAGCTGACCGCAATGTGTGAACATAGTCGTCAATACAGGTTATGAAAATGGATAAACAGCTTTCAGAGCCAAAACTGCTTTTTGTTTTACTGAACACACCTCGCTTCACAAGCAATTTCGAGTTTGAGTTTTCGAGTGGCTTTTCAACTGGAAAGTCGAAACGAAAACATTCATCAGTGTGACAAAGCAAGACTTAATCCCCAAAAATGTTTAGATCAACCGTGAGAACAGATCAACCTGATAAATGAATAAACGCGGGCAGCGCGGCCAAGGCCTAAAAGAAAGGCGTTAAAACAAAGCACACAACCTTGCAAAACTTTATTAAGCTTCATTCTTTCGCATGTTTATCTGAAGGGCTTCGAACAAAGACCAGCCACAAGTTCCTAAACATGTACAGGTGTTTGCAGCGCGTAGCGCCGCAGAAAAGAAAAAAAAAACACTCGAAATAAAAACACTAAGCTTAAGTTTTTATACAGTAACTCTTCGCTGAAATAACAAGGGTCTAATGAGCGAGCCTGGCGGAGCATGGGAAAAGCTAAGGGGATGAATACGATCATGGCGTGGTAATTTATTAGTCACGTCTGTATACTAACAAGGCGCAGATCAAGATGACAAGTAAACCACCAGAATGTATGCCGCGTCTTTAATCAAAAGATGCAGCGACCGAATTATTAAACCAAAGACAAGAAGAAAGCATCAATCATTATATAACGCGGACTGGGGTTTTCTTCCAGAGTTAGGCGAACAATTAAGCCACCAGTGAGTACCTGCTAATCAGCTGTTTTCTGTCAAAAAATTACTGGCAGATAACAACAAAGCACAAAGCCCGTTTGAGCCCTAACTCAAATATTCTTGTACAACACTGCCCGAGGTAACTTAAAGCAAGCCAGTGATTTGCCGCGAACATACAGTGACACAAATCTCCTTGATTGCAATTCGCTGTTTGAAAAAAAAACAGCGTGTTTATAATTTGCTTAAGTGGTTACTCTGTAAGGAGGGTATGGAGTTTTCTTGAATGCGATCACTGGTCATCGGGATTGATGTCGAGTGTTTTGAAACAAAACTAATACAAGACAGCAAGCATGCGGTGTTAGCTTTTAATGACATGCGGATAGCGATGCTTTGAGCACGTGTGGCATGTGTGAACTGAGCATAAACAAAGCGTTCAAAAACGCTGCTTGCTTGACAACAAAACAGAAGCAAGCCACTGAGGCGCGGCTCAATATTCAGTCTCGTTGAACAAATCGTGAGCGTGAGTGAGAATTATGTTAGCTGTAAACGCGAAAGAAATGAACAGGCGCTGCTAAAGTATGCAGACATCAGAAACTTTTTCAATGTTCAAGGTGATGTTTATGATAACTGTGAGAATTTCAGATAAAGCACGTAAGGCTGAACAAAACACTTGTGCCTCTAGTAGGTTTGACACAAAACACCTGCTGAAAACGAATACAGCGAAAATAATCCTTGGTCCGTTTTCATCTTTCACACTTTACAGGGGGCTGTTTTAATACTTCGCGATGAAAACATAACGTTCTGTTGAAATGCAGCTGTTGTTGTTCAGTGTTAATTTCCAAAGACTTAACCAAAGCGAGAGAGAGAGAGAGAGAGAGAGCGAGGCACAGATATAAAACAAGTTTAATTAGCAAGATTTATACTTTCATGCAGATGACTTATCTTGATAACTGGAAAACTTCAGTCAAACTTATCCCCTTTCAAAAAAAACACCTAATCTCTCATAATCTTTTCTAACCTACAAGACCAATTTCAAACGACACTGTACTACCTAAATGTAGGAAATTAACAATGCATGTAATTAACGCGAATTTCAAAAATTCGCGTTAATTTTATGTATCTTAATTTACCTCGTTAATTAAAATGACGTTAATTGAAAGCATCGTTATTTTACCTTTATTATAAGCAAAGTTACAATTCCTAAACGTCTCCGCCAAAGTCGGTTGACGCATCATCATTTAATATTAAGAGAAAGACCCGCAAAGAGATGTCACCACAATCGAGGTGGACCTGAAGCTTTCAACACTGAAGCCAATCCACGCCAAGCTACTTATGAGTATATATGAATTCCTGCAAGGCGAGAAGGGGAGGAAAATCATCTTGAATGGACGGAAAGCTGCAGGAATAACGGAGGCAGAAGAAAGCGCCAGGAAGGGGCGCGTTCCAACCCTGGACCCATCCCTGCCTTAGTATCTTATGTTTTTTGCCGGAAATAAAAAGTAAATTTTGTTGTTGGACGTTGTTGTTTTCTAACGAAATGAGTGCGAAAAATATTAAATTCACGTCTTAATTATGCAACATACCGCACGGAAATTCGCGTTAATTAAATGTATGTAAACATATATAACTTTTGGAAAATTCGCGTTAATTTTATGACGCGTAAATTTTGTTCGCGTTATTAACATGGTTCGTTATATTCCTATAATAAGGTATATTGAGAGACTTATAATAACAACATTTTTACGCTACCGCTCAAGAATGAAATACATTATGACGTAAAAAAAACAAAACACTCTTTGAAATAACTCATTTTTAGGCAGAACGAATAAACAACAGTTAGTGGGAAAAGGACAATATAGCAAAAATGTTGAAAGTATGAGAAAACAAAAAAGTTAAATGGGAAAGTAAGACTTAAAAGTAAAACTAGTGAATAAAAAGTACTCTGACAAAACATAAATATATGTGGAACCTGTTTTTTTTTAGTCAGTGCGAAAGTGAATAAAACATAGACAACATTTAGGGCTAATTGGTTACATGAAGTCTACCATTAGACCTGGTTTATGCCTTGATTTGAGAAGCGTTTTCTATTCCACCAAAATGTCCAGAAATTTTCATAGTGAAAAGGGAGCGAGTGCTGACACTGATTTCCTCGAACATTTGTGCCAGAAAATTCGGGTCAAATTTTGGAACATGAAACAGCATTTTCCATTTTCCAGTACAGTAGCCATTTCCGCCAATCACAACAAACAGAAAGAAGGAGAGTAATAAGCCAATCAGGACCGGGTTGTTCGAAAGTCGGTTAACGTTAACCCAGGATTAAACGTTAACTGAAGCATTATTTTTTCGTGTCATGTTAAAAATGTTTTTCACCTCTAACGTTTGGTGCAGTTTGAGATTACTACGGCTCAAAAGTGAAGAGCAAACGATATAAACAGATTACCTAACCAAAAAGTTACAAAACTCAAATCAAAATTCTCGCTAACCCTGGGTTAGCTTAACCATGCTTTGAACAACCCGGCCCAGAACTTAAACATGACCTCCCGCGCTTGGCGCGGGGAAAATGACGAACGTGGAACTGGCGAAGATTTAAACTCGAGTGGTTTGAATGTGATCAGTTGTTTGACAGGTCAGAAGATTCAACGAATGCAAACGGCCCTGACAGAAACAGGGTGCTTTTTACAGCAAACCACAACTGGCGACAGCAACGACAAACTTCGCTATAAATCAAAAAAGGTCTAATGAGCAGAATCATGGTTATCCAAGTGCGTTATAAATCTGTGTACATTCAGTTATTTCTTTGCCATTCTCCGCAAAACGACAACGTGAAATGACAACATTTCGCCCAATCTGCCGGGAGAATATGAGGCCCGTCCGCACCGTCGGGAGAAATTTATTTCTACGGTTAGACCTTCCGTTCACACTAGTCGGCTGTCACGAAAACGGAGCTTTTCCAAAACATTCTTCAAACCGGAGGAATATGAAAACGTCGGCTTTGCGTTTTACTGTGAAGAGAAAACATTTTGAAAACAAACTTTTCCAAAACGAG
>CM042750.1:32905803-32918888 GCA_022496165.2 Catalaphyllia jardinei | reverse complement strand
AGTATGTATTTCTTTTAGGTTCTGAATTAGGCTGTATTGTATCATTTCTCGCTGTGATAATCAGACCTCTATAATACCGCTCGTTTTAATATCACGTCACTTAACGCCGACGAGTTTACTACAGGCTATTTTTCCTTATTATAATTATCGCTGCGTTAAATAGCGTGCAACTTTCTAAGTATATTTTCGGACATGTAACCCGTATTAAGCGTGGCTCAAATTCTTGTAAACTAACTCGATTGCTAGCGGCTCCCTCTTCTATTTGTGTTATTATGATTTGTCTTCTTTACTTGTAAAAGAAATGTTTTCTATTCCACTGGGCGAAGTGGAGGAGAATAGAAAGACCTTTCTATTCAGCTTTTTTTTCTTATGATTTATGAGCTATTACGCAATTCAGTATTTTACTGCGATGTGATTTTTAATAAACCAGCCGATAAGTCTATGTCATAGTTCGTTTTGTAGATATACTATTTGTTTTGTTGTCAGGACTACAGGCGAGCTAGAGTGACGTCCGTGGACCGACACTGACCGACATGGGGGTCACTCAGTGGTCCTTGACGGTTTTCCTATCTGAAGTTCTCGGACGGTCATACTTATCGCATTGTTTACATTGAAACACATCAGTTTCACTTATCAGTCATGTTTCCCACTCACGAAGAAATTGGCGGCGTGGTGTGCATTGCTTTACACTTTTTGTTCCTGTGTTACTTGATTAAAATGTACAGAGCTGTATTGCAGTTGGGAATGAACCATCAACAACTAACGGAAGCCAGAGAAAGGAACAATGGCGAGAGAAAAAACAACAGATCAGATATAGCTGACCTGCACATTCGCCATGCAATGGAACATGATGAACGCGAAGCTTGAGTAAGTGTGTTTCTTGAAATTTTTGCGTTGAAATAATAAAAAGATGTTTATTTAGACTTGATAGTATAGGAATCCTTCTTTTATCTGACCCATCAATTCTACAAGGGAATCTTGTAAATAGTATAATGTAGTTTTGTGCTTATAGAAACTTGCTAATTTTCACTTTTGACTTTTATAAGTATTGGCTTTTGTTAATGCATTTTAATTTCTGTTTTATTGTTTGGAGGAAACAAAGACGGCTGATTGTCTAATCCTACTGAAGGTGTTTGTAATCTGTTTTTCTCTGTTTACAGAAAAGTAGTACTTTTAATGTGGTAGCAACAATTTTGTAAAAATTCTTCGCTGATTAATTAATAGAGCTTGTTTTATGATGCCAGTTTGAAAGTTTTCTTTCTTTAATTCAATGGGATGGCACGATGGCTTTCACAAAATGACTACGGATATTCATGGATGGACTTGGACCTGATCTGCTGTCACGGGCAACTTGGTTTTATATCAAGGAGTAATGGACTTCTTTAGTATTTGTCAATTGTCTTTAGAATATTTAATGCTGGAATGCCTTAAATGTGATTTACGTCGACCTCTAAGTTGTAATGATGTACATAGAACCTTCACGTGGAAGTTAATCAGTAAATGGTATAGTTGTTGTGAAGCTGTGCTTTTTTACAGGGAGCGGGCGTTTTGTGCCTTTTATATAGTTTTTTTGAAGTATACAAAAGAATGACCACGAAACTGTAAAATTGTTTGTTTTTCCGACTTAATTCTTCATCCTCACAGTTATTTTTAGATGTTACAGAAACGGAAATCTTTTTAATGAGAAGCGGGTCAACAAAGGAAATAGAGGCTCTCGACCAGAACAAATTCATCTGCGGATGTTCCAAATAACTCCTTTAAAATTGTAAAATAATAATAAACAGTAATAAAGTGCATATTTTAAGAGAAGGCCACCATCACTAAGAATGGTTTTCAGGAGGGTCCTAAAAATTTAAATACAAAATTCAAAAGCTAAAATAACATTGAAGTCCATAAATGATAATTTTAAAAGTAACTAGCAGGAGTTTCGTGTGTTGCGTTTTTCTGTACGAATATTGTCAAGAGACATTTTTTTGTGAAATCACCCTAAAGGGGTACTTACCTAATCATAACATCATACGCAAAGTATCAAGTATTAAGCGCATCGATCTACTTAAGTCATTGTCCGCGTGGCTGTTAGCCGTCTTAGCCCGTCAACCCAAGACGTAAAATTATAGTTGGGTACCGCGACAGATAAACAGGTTTTCTGGTAGTTCGCGAACCCGATGCCTACTATGTTTGCACTCGTTGTGTATGTTTTTTTTTACTGACGTGCGATGTTTTGAATTTTGTGAGTCTATACTTGTTGATCAAAATGTATCAGAGAGCTGAACAGGGCGAAGAGGGGAGCTGGCTCTTTGTTCTGTAGCAGCAAACGGAAAAGGGGAGGGGGGTGTGGGGGGTGAATGTATATCAGAAACTCAAAGAACGAATTAAAACCCGCAAAGCAGTCTACACGTCAGGGTAAATGTTCATCGTTTCTATTTTCTTATTTATAAGTTTAATGTCATCAGTTGGCACTCTTGCTTAGTTTTCACCGCTTGCGGTTTTGTTCAGATTTTGAGCAAATATATTTGATTCTATTAGTTATTTATATATTTATATTATATTTGAATCATCCATGCGCGATGGACGAGGAACGTGTTATGTGCCCATGCCACGCAAGCATATTTCACACTTGAAAAAGAAACATTACAAATATGCAATCAATTTTAGCTTCTTTTCAGATTCGTTGAGATCACCGTGGCGAAACGCTCTGTATTTTCAGCGGACGTTTAAAGTCATACAAGTCATAATAAGCCATTGTAGACTTACTCTAATTAGCTTTGTAAATCATTCATTCATACGTTGCTTGTTTTGTTCGAACATGTGCACTCGTCACAGACACTAATTACGTCATTTTCAGCATCTACCGCGCCACTGTAATTACGCCTACTGACTTCCTCTGTAAGATAATGATTATCTAACCGTTACAAAGGAAGTCAGTCAGAAGTGTATTCATGTTATGGGCAAATGACTCCTATAAAATAAATGAGCACTTAGTATCAGTTGTAAAGTTTCTTGTGCTGCGACCCAAACGGTAGTTTTCATTTTCATAGCATTGTTTTCCTCAGTGCGACCGCGTTGCGCATTCCGAAATCATGTTTTGCACTCAAGAATTTTCCAGCCTGGTGTGTATAATTTTACAGTTTTTAATTTTGTATTACTTGATTAAAATGCACAGAGCATTGGATCTGAGTGAGAATCATCAACAACCTTTAACAGAAGCCCGCAGAAACAGAGACAACCGCGAGAGAATAAACGATATAGCTGACCCACACATTCGCTATGCAACGGAACACGATGAACGAAAAGGTTGAGTAAGTGTGTTTTCCCTTTGAAATTGTTCAAAGTTAGTCACTGTTTTTTTAATTTTGTGAAGATCCTGTACAGTGCATGAAATAATTCGGCGCTCTGAATTTTTTCTGGCCATACAAGAGAGTGCTTAGATGGAATCTTCTAAGAAAAATACTTGCCGCGTGTTAACTTGTGACCGAAACTGGGAAGTTTGACTGCAAGTTTTGAGTGTCTTTATCATAACGGATTTTAATTTCTATTTTCTTGTTTAGGGCAAACGTTTTTTCAACTGTCACTCCTACGGAAAGCGGCTCATAAGCCATTTCAAAGGACTAGTACTTATTGATGAAAACAATTATGAAGGGATTACACACGGATCAACTGCCTAATCATGTAGAACTTGCCTCATGTTTTAAAAAATGGCCATGGACATCCCTGATCAGCTGTGCTTGTCTGACTTTGTTGCTGAAACCGTGAACTGAGATGTTTAAGAGAAGGGCTGCTAACAGCCGAGTTTAGTTAAATGCAAATTCAAACTGACCTCTAAGTTAATGGCGAGGAACCTGTGCTTTTTAGAGGGAGAGGACGTTTACTAAAGGTGCGACTCTTTATTGTCTCTATTGTCTGTTCTATATCACCTGTTATCATTTTTATAACCTGACCATTAAGCTGTAAATAAGACATCTAGTTAAACAACTAATAATCTAACTTGAAGTGAATAAAACTTTTTACGTTTTGCACAGATTCACGAGAACGTGAACTATACGAGGACAATTTTTTTCAATTTCTTTTTCGAAATTTGACGCTGTCTTGCATATCTGGTTGTGATATTTATGACAGCATAGACAAACTGAATGACTCTAATTTCTTGCGAGATTCGTAGGTAAAATATTAAGTCGTTTCTTAATCAACGTTATTGCCGTTGCTGCTTAAACTGCTTTTTGCAACTTGGGCAGGGATCGTCTGCATGCACTTTTTGACCATCTGTTTGTTCTGTTTCCTAGTTTTTTTTGTCTAAATATTTCTCTGCCGTTCATTCAGTTGTTATTGTTTGTGCAGGGGACATCTGTAAAAACTCCTATTATAAAGTTTCGAAATGTAGTAAAATATACCGAAAGCCGACGCTCCTTTGCTTGTAATCAAAATATCAAAGAAGACATCCTCACGACGTTGGAGATTTTCCTTTACTTTGAAAGGAAACGAAACGAAACGAAACGACATACGTGTAAACAGATCCTTCACGAAAACACCCACGCAACACGCGGGTAATTTCCGCGGAAGAACTGGGTACAATGTCTAAAAATAACTCAAGAGGGGTTACCTTAGAGGGATTCACTCTCTTAACTTGATAATCTCTTGTTGTAGGCAGTTGTTTGCAGGTCATCTGGTGGGCTCTCGGCCAATGGGAAGGAAAGAAAAACGCATCGAATGATAAACAGGTTTTCTGGTAGTTCGCGGACCCGATGCCTACTTTGTTTGCACTTGTTGTGTATGTTTTTTTCACTTGCGTGCGATGTTTTGAAGTTTGTGGGTCTATGAAGGAATTACACACGGACTAACCTAATAGAACTTGCTTCATGTTTAAAAAAAAATTCAAAAAATTGCCACGGACATCATTGATCAGCAGCTGTGCTTGGTTTTATATAAAGGTGAACTGATTGTGAGTCATTTCATGTAAACCTGGAGCGCTTGACTTTGTTGCTGACTGAAATAACTGAGCTGTTTCAGAGAAGCGCTGAGTGCTGCTGACAGCTCTGTATTCAAGCTGACATCTCAGTTAATGGTGTGGAACCTATGCTTTTTTTGAAGGAGAGGAAACTTGCTAGGTTCGCAAGATAACTGTGTAACAATCGATCCCCGTACCCGTAGGCTAAGTATTGAAAAAATTCCTACTAGGCCGCTCATCCCTTCAATGATTTGTCACCTCCAGGATTCTAGGAGACACGTGACCAGACCCAACCATGGTCTCTTGTCGCTCACTCAAGGGGACGCCAAGATTAAGAGACCCTGCGAACGAGGTTCAATCCGGCTTGTGCTTCCCGCCAAACTCGTACTTCCGGAAACTTCCGGGTTATCGTGTTCCAGGTGCATTTCCGGGTGATGTTTTGTTCTGAGACGCTGCTCAGATAGAATAAACGTATGGATGCAACTTGTCTCTCGGTTTAAGATTCTACGTATGTCAAATCTTTATTTAAGATTTTTCGTTTTCCCTCAGCACCAGAGCAAAAGCTGACAGCTTATGTCGGCCTCTATTCTGGTGCTGAGGTGAGACGAAAAATCTTAAATTGAGATTTTACTTTTTACGGAGTGATTCTTTTGTTAATTATTATGAACGTTGCAAGATTCTAGCTCGGTATGGAGAATTTGTGCCTACGATTATAGCAGTTCATCTTCTGACGACAATGGCGAATCACGGAAAAACAAGAAACGAAAGGTAAGCTCAACAGAACTTGACAGAGACAATGATCGTGGATTATTCAGGACTGAACTTCAGACAACGAGAGGATAAATTTCTTAAGCCTTCTTTCGGACCGAATGCTAGAGGAACGCTCGTAAGTACTATTTTGGTATCAAAACAATTGCTGGTTTTCAGTGTCATAACCGTTAGATAGATTAAGTACAGAATCTGGGAAAAGAAAGAAGGTAAATATGCAAAGACTCTCGCCAAGATTCAGGTCACAGCAATTTTTCTTATGGAAGATATGCGGAGAAACGTTACCGCAAATTTATAGAGATTTGTATGGAGACGCCATGCTGGTGCCTATCGAGATTGGCACCAACATGGTGGGCGGAAACCATCAAAAACATCTGTCACTGAGTTTTGCTACAAAAGAGTGAATTTATCTCTCGAAGAATTCAAAAACGTAACTGTTCAGATAGCCAAATTCCCGAAATAAGTCACTTTTTAAACCAACATCACTGCTTTGTCGCCCATCATGTAAATGCCGCGTCACGCCAAAGCTTAACAATTCACGCATAGTCTACCATTAAACCAAGAACCCATTGGGAGTGAAAATGTATATGAATATTAGTTTTTAGCTGCTCTTGTACATCATGAAGGTAAAATCTCAGGAGGATCAGTAGTTTTGAACTATCACAATGATTTATCAGAGCGCCTTGGTGATGATCATAAAACGCATTCGCAAGGTGCTGGCAACCAAACCAGGAAAACTCCACCTTTCATCGGATCAGTGACAAGGAAAACACATACAAAATCGAGTATTTCAGGATCTAGCGTGAAACCTGATGTGTCTAAAGGAGAAAGAGAGAAACTAGCCCAAAAAATGCCTTAATTGCGGCTTCCACGATTTTAACGAAACATCAATTGCAAGAGATTCGTTGTCACAACTAATAATAATAATAATAATAATACTTAATTAATTAATAATAATAATAATAATAATAATGAGTGAGAATGAGAATGAGAATGAGAATAAGAAAAAGAAAACGAATATTGGGGATAACCCTTGACCTGAGTTTTCCGCACCCCAAGTGCCGTGACAACACAGATGGAGCAGACGTGCCTAGAGATAAGATCAAGTGACACCTCAAAAAGGAAAGCTCCTCGCAGCTAGATGGGAGAAGGACCAGCTGAACCAGCAGGGAGGCTTCGCGTGGCTGAAAAATTGGGATATGGCGCCTACTCACACCATCGCGGGGATGCTTGAACTTTCTGAACAACTACCACCGACAAAGATCTATCACGCATTAACCCACACAGATTAACCTAATGACACCCTATGTAGATTCTGTGACAAAACTGCGGAAAGTATCCCTCATGTGCTGGGGAATTGCTCTGCGCTTGCACAGAATAAGTACCTCACGCATCATAATGCGGCCTTTAAAGTACTGTTCTGGGAGATGCTTAGGGAGCTTCAGCTCTCTGACACATTGCCACCGTGGTATTCTTCGGTCGTTCCCAAACCCAACTACGAGTCACTCGAGGCCCAAGCATATTGGGATATTCCAGTCTTTGCAGTAAGTAAACAAGTAAGGCAGGACAGAGTGTATGCAAGGTTTTATAGATCACGAGAAGAAGAGATATCTGGCGGTAGAAATGAGCTGCCCGTGGACGGAGAACAGAGAAAAGAAACAGGAAGAAAAGACCACCAAGTTCCCAGGATAAGACATTCGGCAGTATAACATCATCATAGATGTCCCCTAGGAGGGTGGTCCAGAGTGGTAGACGAGGTTATGACAGAACTGTTCGGGGCTCGAGGAGGAGAGATTCTTCTCGGGATGCAGAGAGCCGTCATCTCGCACAACCTGAACATTACCCACACACTGAAAGTGATATCTTGAGGATAGCAGAAAAGTGAACAAAGACATTTTTAGTAATTTTGAATATTAGTTACAGAGCTGTTAGCCTTAGGGCCTCCTGGGTTACGTTGACGCCCCGGTTAGCTGGATAGGGATCCATGTGGCATCCATACGTTTTCTCCGCCATAATAATAATAATAATAATAATAATAATAATAATAATAATAATAATAATAATAATAATAATAATAATAATAATAAAGTTTTAAGTTTTAAGTTTGCTTTCAAAAGCGGACACTGAGGAGCTTTTCATAATGTCGGAGGGCAAAGTGTTCCAGAGTGTGGAGGCTGCTACGGATCTTGCACCGTATGTCTTCAAATTAAAATTAGGAATCACAAGAAGATTTTGAGATGATGAACGTAATTTGCGAGATGGGACGTAAGGTGTGAGTAGATCGCGAATGCATGATGGAGAAAGACTGGAAGGTGTTTAGTCAAAATCTGAGCTAGCGACTGAAGCTACAAGCTTTAAAACTACATGCTCTGATCTTCAATGCAGAGCACCAAAAAAGCTGCATCTAAATCTTGAAAGGCATTCACAGGAAGTCAACTGCGCCAGATGGAGTCCTGTAAAAAGCAATTTGTTGATTTCTGCATCAATGGATCATGTGGTCTTTGTTTGGGACACACACAAAGACCGTATCTGTGCTGCCATAGTGAAGCAGTCAAAGATTCCAAGTGGAGTCTGTGTGGATTGCAAAACACATGAGGTTATGACAAAAACTGCTAGAATTTTTAAGTTGGAAACAGTTAGTGATAATTGGAGTGATATTGTCTAGTTGTAGTAAGGAGGTTTCTGACTGGGGGGAGGGAGCCAGAGGAAGGAAGCCGCTTGACTGGGTGAAGTTTCCATCATTTTTTCCTATAGCTAATGATATGCCTGATAACAAGGAGCCACAGTGTGCAGGTCCCGATGGTCACTGAAGGGGTCTCAAAATCCAAAACTGTTCGAGGACAGTTTGTAGATAAACTGGAATTTCTATAGGAGTGGAAAGGGATGAGGGATATTCAGACCAAAGACTCCTCTGTAAGGAGGCTAAGAACACAATGCTTGCTTGAAACCTGTTGGGCATCGGGAACTAAATTGTCAAATGTCTTAATCAATATTCTTATGCCCTATTTAGATCCTTTTTAGGACGCCTTTGTTTTTTAATCATATTTCTATTTTTTGGACATATCTATTTCCGTTGGACATATAGAGAAGAGTAGAAATATACTGCATTGCTTTTCAGAATGTGAATAGCGATTTATACGCTGGAAAGTGTTACTCAGTGATCCCGCTTTCAAACAGCTGCTGCCTGGGCCAATACTAAAACCATCTCTGAAGATCCAGTCTAATACATACATATTTGTTTACAACTGAATTAATTAAAAACACTTGTTATTTTCTATGGCAGGCCAGGAAATTAATTTTTTTCCTCACAAAAACTTTGTTACTTGTATTCAGTTTCACCCCACAGAGCCTTCTACTGCAAAAACGTGTCCTTCGTTCAATGTATTTTTCTGAGCCCAGAGCACACGCTGGGTCTTTCTTTACCACCTCAAGTATTCTCCCCATAAACATGCTCTATGTTGGAATTGTTTCTTCTTTAATGTATGACGTCTCACGTTTGTCTGTTCCGTCTAATATCAGTGATTTCTTTACTAAAGTTAATAAAATACATACACACAAGACCAGCTGGAGCTGATCTTCAGGCAACTTTTATATTAAATCTTCGAGCCTGAGCCCAAATCAAAGGTCGTTTGCCAGATTTGGGGCTAACCTCTGGAATTCCTATCGGGACAAATTTCGACAACTCCCAAAAAGTGCCTTTAAAAAGCGTATACATGGTTTGCTAGTGTCAGTAATGGAGACTGAGGATTATGTTGAAACGCCCATTCTTCATACTTTTACATAATTCATGAATAAGAAGCATTTTTTTATTAGACTTGTCATCTTGTTTTCATTACTTTAATCTAATATTATTGTAGCTTATATTGTGACCGTACTGATAATTACTGGTAATTCTTAATGGTTTTAAGTTGTTGTAATTCCTTTGTAATTTGTTGTATTTGTTAATGTGATAAGTTAATCGGTTAACCACGGACTACCTATAGCTCGGCCGCCGACAGCGATTATAGCCATTTGTGGGCGGGGCGACTTAAATAAACTTAAACTGTCGCTATGCTATAAAAGACACGGTTCATGCTTTAAGCTGTATGTTTATCGAGTCAATCATCAGAAGAGGCGACATGGAATCCACCATAAGGTAATGCTGACTCGTCCCTGGTCTCCTTCCAGATCTTACCAAATATATGACACTGGTGGGATGATAGGAACTGGAATTGTTTTCTTAAGCGCCTGTCCGTCATTTGCAGCGCCTTATAATACACCATTTTGCTAATGATCAGTTCCTTTTGAATTGTGGGTAGATCCAGTCCTTTGTGGGGGCAAACGGGCAAATTACAATTTCAAATTATGTCCTAAACTGGCTGTTTGCCCCCACAAAGGACTGGATCTACCCACAATTCACCAGGAACTGATCATTAGCAAAATGGTGTATTTTATAACAAGAGTCGACTGGGAACTGGTAAGGATCAACAGTCTCAAGTGGGCCATAATGCCATAGGGTTGCGCGCAGGATAGCCGCGGAGCCACGTAGGGCTAGCTACGGGGAAAATAAGAGAAGGGAGAGTTCAAGTTTCAAGTTGATTAAGAAAATACACAAAATACAAAATATGTACAGCTATTCGATGCGAGCAGTGGCTTTACGCATTAAATGCGTCTGTATAACCGCCTATCCAGGTTGCTTTTTACTGGTACAGCTTTGACGTAGCCAAGTATTCTGCACTTACTCCGCACGACTAGAGAATTAAAAGAAGTTAAACCACGTTTAACTGAAAATAATCAATAACAAAAAAAAACCTGTCAGTTAAGAGCGTTTTTCTTGAAAACTGAAGCTTTGAAAGTATGTCGTGTCGTTTAACAGGAAATCTGGAAAGTATAGAAGAAAAATTACACTGGTGATTTAGCTGCCACTGCTCCAGCGGGGGACAATGAAGAAAATATAACTAAAATAGGTCTGTAACACCGTTGGCGAAACATTCTCTTCAAAAATGATTTTCTCAAGCTTTAGTACTTGCAAATGTGCGAATCTATGAGATCTTTAAAGAAATCCTCCTTCTTACCAGCTTACTGCCAAAAAAAATATACGTTTCGTTTAAACTATCACGAAATGCATTGAAAGTGAAAAATGAACATCACAGTAAATTTTCCAGTTTAAGCAATTGCAAAGAAGAAGCCTGATTCGTTACCGCAGTTCAAATATGAATTATTTCACTGATATGTACTTCATACGAAATGCATTCTAGTTTAAAATAAAGAATTTTTTTCACTCCTATGCCTTTAGTTGTAGTCGTTTAAAAAGCCAAACTGTAACCACAATGTAACAGCATTAGAGCGGTTTTTCAATGAATTGTCGCAGACCCAAAACGAACCCAATTACTTACCAATTAGACCACTCAGTCAATCTCAAATCGTAGTAAAACCAAAACCAAAATAATTGTCCAGTATCAAAGTAACCGTGTAAGCGCGCGCTCAAAAAGAAATTATTAGACAGAGAAGAACGCTCGCGCTTAACACGTGCGAATACCGCCATGGCAACCGGAGTTGTTTGGTTTTCAAAACGAATGGACGTTTTCCAAATGTGCCTACGGCAAAGAAGAGCTAGCCGGCGGCTTTTATTCTTTTAGCGCCAGTTTTATTCTTTGACGCGAACAACGACTACTTGGATTGCTGAGGGAAAAACAATTCTTTCATAAACAGAAGGAGGCGATTGGTAGATCCTCTGGTTTAAATTTAACGTTTTGCCACTTTGTTGCCAGAAAACAGTGAAAACTATTTAAAAAAACACAAGAAAATCTTACCTCATCGTTGAGCAGGATATGTAAGGCATGATAACAACTAGAAAATCAACAGCGTCATGGGTGGGAAATACAAACCTCGTGCGTACAGCAAACCTTTTCTCCTCATGCGATGAACACACAACTTGTTCGTTTCACGAAAAAGAGCGAAGTGAAAGTTTGACGTCACAATAAGCTTTTATGACGTAGCATGCGCGAGACAAGTTACGCTGGGCTCGTTGCCAGGCCAAATTGCTGATGGTTTTGTTGCATCTTGTTTTGGCAGCACTTGCTAAGAAAACGGGATAATTTTATATCATGATTTCATGTATTATAATTTTATTAGTTGAAATCTTTGGTATCTCCGGTATCTTCAAGTCTACTGCATAAAGATGGTTTCCGCTCATTCTTAGAGCTGTACAAAGTGCTGAGGCGTAACTCGCATAAGTAATATTGAGTGTCGCTTGAGTAAAATTCATTCTTGAATTTGGTAATGTTATTATTGCAAATGGGGGAATTATAAGACCGTAATCTAATCAAAATTACGTTTAGATACTGTTTATATTACAATATTTTTGTGCCCTTGAAGCTGGGCAAACGTTATTTAATTGTTTTAATGTTTTCCCGATCAATATCAAATCAAACTACATTTTCCCTAATAAAGATGTATCCCACTGGAAAATTGGCAAGGTCGAGTGCGAGTGACTTGCTTGAAGAAAAGTTTTCCTGTCAGATGTTTATGTACCAAGTATAAAGCGTACCGATCTACTGAAGTCATTGTCCGCGTTATCGTTAGCCGTCTTAGCCCGTTAACCTAAGATAATAATTTCGTCTTCCGTAAATTTATAGTTGAATACCTCGACAAAGAAACAGGTTTGTTGATAACTTGTGCACCCGGTGCCTACTATGTTTGCACTCGTTGTGTATGCTTTTGTTGCTGACGTGCGACGATTTGAATTTTGTGAGTCTTAACTAATTGATCAAAATGTACCAGAGAACTGAACAGGGCGAAGAGGAGAACTGGCTCGTGGTTCTGTAGTGGGTGGGGGGAATGTATACCAGAAACTCGAAGAACGAATTAAAACCCGCAAAGCATCCACGCGTCAGGTAAAATGTTCATCGTTTCTATTTTCTTATTTCTCAGTTTAATGTCATCAGTGGCACTCTTGGTTTGTTTTGACCACTTTTTTCTTTTGTTCAGATTCTGAATAGATATATTTAATTCTATGATTTATTTATATATTTCTACGAAACAAGTATGTTTGAATCTGGCATCCGTGTGCGATGGACGATTATGTCGCGCTGCAGCGTATCATGCGTTATGTTTTAGGTCGCGCCTGGCTATGTTATATGTGCCCATGCCACGTAAGCATATTCGACACTTGAAAAAGAAGTATTACAAATGTTACATATTATACAATTACTTTTAGCTTATTTTCATATGCGTTGAAATCACTAATTAAACGCTCTGTATTTTAAGCAGATCCGCTTTGTTTTTCGTAAATCACTCATTAATATGTTGAAATTCGGCGTAAGTGGGGCAGGCTGCAAATGACGTTATGACGTCATGGTGAACAATGAAAAGAAAGTATATTGAGCAATGAAGA
>CM042750.1:32878282-32905703 GCA_022496165.2 Catalaphyllia jardinei | reverse complement strand
CCCCCCCTCCCCGCCCCACATGAAAATAATAACGTAAAATTAACCATATCAAGCTAAACTCAAGACAAAATTGCAGTTTTAAGTGATAAGTATTTCTTAACAGGAATGATAAAGACAGTGAACTAAGTAATTTTGTTTACTGATATGATGCAGTTGTTAATCAGGAGGGGGGAGAGCTACTCCAGGAAAATCTCAATTTTCAAAACCTCACTAAAACTATTCGAGTCATTCAGGTGGATTTTCTTTTGCATTACAGATGCCGCCAATACGATATTAATGGTGATTATTAATAATGAATTAGGCCATTATTGTTTGGCCATTATTGTTTCTATGCAGTATAGAAACACAAAAGAAGGGCTATAAAGGAAAGCTATGCCTGAAACATTTGTGATTTTTCAAGATAACACTTTACATTTTTCTAACTAATTGGCTCAATTTTTATTTTCTTTTGAATTTTCATATACAAATGCTAGAGAAAGTCTGGAAGAACAAGAGATGCTGTGGAAGCACAGGCCACAGACAAGTGTTCTCTACTAACTACGGTTCAAATGAATACAAATATAAACAAACTTTTTCTATAATAATATTACAGAAAACACCATCAAAATGTAAATTATCTCCGCTCTCATCATCAAATGTTGTACATCAGCAGCTCATACAGTTTTAAGGACAGCTTTCTTAAGTCCTGGCCAAATGATCACAACATTTTAACACAACAGACTGCAATATTGTTGGGCACAACATGTTGTTTGCATTTGGCCACCCACTGCAACATGTTGCTACATGTCAGGTGTTGTTGGCTGAAGTTTTAAAATGGCCAAACTTGATTGACCCAAGCTTTACAGGGTGTTTTTCAAATATCATAATAATTTCCTTTATTGACTAAGCTTGTTTGGTCTGCTTTTCCATTGACATACCTGGTATATCTGATTGGATAATATTGCTGTCGATCGAAAATCCCAGACCATGATCCCTTTGTCAGTAGAATTCCGTCGGACTACCTCAGCAGCAGAAATAAATTCATCTCCTCCAGGAAGAAATGCAATGTCTTGTACTTGGCCAAAAAATGCTGAGTAAGTTGATGCCACCTGTTGATGAAAATCAGTTACAACAACAAAAACAAACTTTTATTAATAAAAGTGTCCAGAGGAATTTAGCATTGCTGCTAATTGGTGATAGAACATAAAGAAATAAATTATAAATGTAAAGATAAATAAGAAAATATGCAGAAATTGTACAAAAACTTCACATTCTGTATCCTACAAATTACTACAAGATTTAAAACCACAGTTACAATTATTTCCTTGAATTATTTGAAATAATTGGAATTCTTCTTGAAATCAAGTCAAGATAAACATAGGTGACAGTGTGTGCAGTTATCCTAGTAAGGATTCCATGTCTCCTCTTCTGATGATTGAGATGAAGGCATTTAGGCTTGCACTGTTCTTATCTTCTCTTGAAAATGGCCATCAAGATTAAGCAAACAATTTACTAACACTAGTTAAGTTAACCAGTGCATCTAACTGCTGTATAGGGGGATTCATGCTGACATCATTGTTTACATTTTTGCTCACTTGCATACGGTGTTGCTTACAGAAATAAACATGCTAGATATGAATTGACTCCAGACTGCTAAAGAGCTAGCAAAACTTAATATATGCTGAAATTCATAGCTCTTTGTGTGTAACATTGAAGAAGAAATTGTCTTTCAAAAACTGCAGAATTTCTGGGTGGCAAAAGCACTAATGAGCTCATAATTCTTTGTTAAATTTTGAGTTTTTAAACCTGTGTTGCACAAAAAGTATTTAACACATCAGGCTCATATTTATTGGCAGAGTTAATCGTACCATGACCTTTCAATATTCAGAACTGATTTATTTGTAACTCCTTCAGAAACTTATTTGCTTATGCTAATAAGGCAAATATTGTAAACAAGGATTCTCTTATTAAAATGACAGAAAGCCATTTTTGATTGTGCCTTTGACTGATTTTGTACTCAAAATTGCAAAAAAAAGTATCTCTGAAAATCAATGTCATTGACATTTTGATTGACAGCAGTATAACATGCAATCATTATTTGGGTTTGCAGGGCTTTCATTAAGCACCGACGGCTGACGAAACTCGTCACCTACTTCGTCCATAAAAGTCGGCTCTTTTCACCCAAAAATTAAAGTAATATAAGAGAAATGCATTTAAAACTGGTTGATACAGTCGGTTACTCTACTCAAACCAGCTGCCCACTTCAAATGTTATTGAAAGCCCTGGGTTTGACTGTCAGCGTTCGTGTGCCTAGATTAATAGTAGCTCAACAGTACATGTAGCTCACAAGAACTGACCTATGGCTTACATTTCTGTCAGTACTTGCAGTTCAGAATTTAACCCCATAATGAAAAATGTTTTGTCTCTGCAAATTTAAAGAACAAATAAAATCTACATAGCAAAAAATTTGTTTACAAAGGAAACAAAGCCAAGCCTAAAAATTCAGAAACGCAGCATTTACTCAGATTCGTCCATATCATGGTCTATTATCAATGACCTCCTTGCCAAAAAATAATCCTTCACTTGTTCTGCAAAATAACTATCACTTATGGTTGGTTTTACAATAACCAAAGTATGTTTTGAGCTTTTGCAAGAAAACAATTTCAGATATGACAATACACCTTAAACTATTCCACACTAACATTTCCAGTTCTTGTGTCCCAGCAATGGATGGCAGATTTAAACGTCCCAGCTAAGAACAGGGCAGGGTCTGTGGGGTGAAACTGAATACAAGTCACATAGTTCTTGTGTGGAAACAATTTGATTTCCTGGCCTGCCATATAAAATAACAAGTGTATTTAATTAATTCAACTGTAAACATCACTGACAATATGTATGTATTAGACTGGATCTTTAGAGGTGTTTAGTAATGGCCAGGTCGCAGTTGTTTCAAAGCTGGATAATGTTTTCCAGCTGATAAATTGCTATCCGCAAGCTGGATAGCGATTAATTCACTGGATAGCAATTTATCCACTGGATAGCATTATCCAGCCTTTGAACAACTAAGGCCTGGCCTTCAAAGTAGAAAAATATGTGATAAAAAAAAAACAAAATATTTTTAAGCCGTTTTACAAACAACTATACATCAGTGAAAATCTCTTGTGCTCCACATTCTAGTCTTCTTTAGATGTCCAAGAAATAGAAATATGAATCAAAACCAAAAGCAACCTAAAAAGGATCTATATAGGGTATAAAAATATTGATTAAGATATCAATTCAGTTCCCAATATGCCCAACAGCTTTCAAGCAAGCACTGTGTTCTCAGTCTCCTTACAGAAGAGTTTTTGGTCTGAATATCGCCCCTCCCCTTCTATTCCTCTAGAAATTCCAGTTTCTCTACAATGTACAAACTGTTCTGGAAAAGTTTGGGATTTTGAGACCCCTTGACCATCAGGACCTGCACACTGTGCTCCTTGTTGTCCTTGTCACCCTGCACATCAGTACCCATAGGAAAAATGATGGAGACTTCACACAGTCTCACCTTCCTTTCTCTTCCTCCTGACCTCCTCCTCCTCACCCTCCCCCAGTCAGTAACCTGCTTACTGCAACTAGACAATATCACTGCAATTATCACTACCTGTTTCCAAGTTAAAAAGTCTCGCAGTTTTGTCATAACCACATGTCAAGACTTGTGATCCACACAGACTCCACCTACAATCTTTGACAGCCTCACTATGGTGTGTAAATCTTTGAGCACAGACTCCGCCTTTGTGTGTGTCCCAAACACAGACCACATGATCCATTGATGCAGAAATCAACAAATTGCTTTTCATAGGATTCCATCTGACGCAGTTGACTCCCTGTGAATGCCCTTCAAGAGTTAGATGCAGCTTTTTTGGTGCTCTGCATACAAGATCTGTGCATGTAGTTTTAATGCTAGAAATATTAGGTTCTAGCTCTGATTTTAACTCAACACCTTTCGATGAATTGTTACAATCAATATCTTCCAAATGATGATTCGTTAAAAACGTTGAAGCCGTAATTACGGCATTTTCTGGGGCTAGTTTCTCTCTTTCTCTCTTAGACACATAAGGTTTCACTCTAGGTCCTGAACTGCTCGAATCCTTTGAATGTGTTTTCCTTGCCACCGATCCGATGAAAGATGGAGTTTTCCTAGTTTGAGGGCAAGCTTGCGTAGACGTTTTACGATCAACACTAAAGCAATCCGATAAACCACTGTGATAGTTCGACGCACTGCAAGATGGTATTTGTTTTAATGCAGCAACGTTCGCTTCAAGTGTTCCTCTAGCATTTGAAGGCGCGAAAGAAGGCTTGAGTGATTTATCCTCTCGTTGTCCGAAGTTCAGTCCAGATCCACGACCACTGCCTCTATCAACTTCCGTTGAGTTTGCCTTTCGTTTCTTGTTTTTCGGTGATTCGTCATTGTCGTCAGAAGATGAACTGCTATCGTAAGCACACAAACTCTCCATACCTAGCTAGCATCTTGCAAAGTCAACAAAGATCGGCGTCACAGAACAAAATTCTTCATCCTCCATTTTTTGACAAATTAGTACCCAGTCTTTCGAGGTATGGTGAAAAGCACCCGGAAGCTCACACACTATAACCCGGAAGTACGATTTTGGCGGGAAGCACAGTTTAAATATTATCTATCGCTCCTGCATGCACACCGTCAATTCCAAACACGATGCCACGATCATTTCTCGGCTCCAACCACTCCATACCACTAGCACCATTTGGGATTCTTATGTTATATTTAATTTGAATTATTTGTTTCACTGGTTTATTAAAATATAACACTTGTAAATAGCGGTGAAAACATTTTAAAAACATCAATTTTATGAACTTCGTATGCTCGTCAACATACATTTTCAAAAGTATACCCGTTGAAAATCAAGTACCTCAACAGCCGTCACAATAGCATCAAATTAACCATTAAATTTGAACAAGCCAAAGAGATTCCGTTTTGGACATCCTTGTTAAACGCTGCCTAGATAACACTTTCATCTCATTCATTTACCAGAAGAAGACAATTACTGGACTCTCTACCAAGTGGGATTCATTTACACCATGCAAATACAAAATCAACCCTATCCACACGCTAACTTCGATGCTACCGTATTTGTTCCACCGCTTCATTGTTGCAATCCGCTATCGAAGATCTCAACAATTGTCAGCTCAAAAGGCTTCTGCTGCAAAATCATGGTTACCCTCATAGCATCATCACTTTTATAGTCAATGATGTCCTGAACTAGACCAAGAAGAAGCCAAGTGAACTCATAGCGACAGTCTTATTTTATAACTTTATCATTTTCTCTTGCCTTATATAGGTCTCCATAGCAATCATATTACAAAACGTCTAAAATCTTGTGTAAATCGTTTCTTCTAGCTCTTTGGTAATGTCAAAGTTATTTTTCAAAACACCCGGCCCATCAAATCCTTCTTCCCTCCCATACAAGGGTCATCTCAACAGATCCCAATTATCCAAAGTCATTTATAAAGCTCGCTGCTGGAACTGCAAAGATTTTTATATTGGGAAAAAAAAGAAACGAAGACTTCATGACTGGAACACGGAACATTTCAAGGCCCTTTCGAATTTCGAAACGTAATCTCTCTTCTGCTATTGCTGATCACGTCTGGTCACGACATCAAATGGGACTATTTTGACATTTTGGCGTCTTGAATGTCAATGTCAGCAGTAAAAAGCTTTTACACCACACTTTATCAATTTGCAATTAAATTTTACAAAAAGGGCATGGCCAAAACTGGCAAAGGCTAATCAGTGCGGGCCATGCCCTAATAGCCGAATTACAAAAATATAATAAAACAGAAATTAACTAGTAAAGTAGAACGGAAAGAGACAGTATTGAATAACAACTAGAAAAACCGTTACATTGGCCTAATTTAAAATACAGCTACTGTTTATGTAGCTAGTTAAAAGCTTTTCCATTAATTGCGTCACTTCACAGACAGCATCCGTTTGAAGCGCAGATGTTTTCTGTCTAGGTTCCAGATACTCATTGTTATAGTATAAAAAGCTTTTCAAAAATTAACACGGTTATACTTTAGACAATGAATGTTGACTATAGCGGAAACGTCAAGTTCACAAAATGCCTGTTTTTAAAGTGTCTATCACCACTGTTTGTGTTATATTTTTGACCATGCTATGATGGGCGAAGAACAAGAGTTTAATGATTTAATATGATATTGTTGCAGTTGTTTCCTCCTCTCCACTAGACTTTGTATTATAAACATTGTCGATTTAGACAGGGAGCAGGCTCTCTTTTCCTCGAAAATCCGTAGGAAAGAATACAAAACAAGTATGCGTGAGCGTGACGTGGGAGCGGCGATGCCGCGAGCCGCTAGCAACGTGGGCGTTAGGCGTCTCGCGGCATCGCCGCTTTAAAGTCACGCTAACAGTCACGTTCGCACGCTTACTTCTTTTGCGTTCTTTCCCACGGATTTTCGAGGAAAAGAGAGACTGTTCGCAGTCTATTGCCGATTTGTTTTTTTTTTTTCAGAAAGCTTTCCCTTTACCGTGCCATTAACTATTCGTAGGGCTGTGAATCCGACTGATGATTTGTGTTTATATCATTATTCCTTCAAGATAATTGAGCCAAATGTTTTGGGTATTTTACTTAAATTTTTCATAGCGTGAATGAGCATAAAAAATTTCTGTAAGAGAATGAATGTATAGTGTAAGAATAGACGTTTCTTTTGCAAACACTATTGATAAAAGCTAATTGAAAGTGAGTAATAAAATTAAATACCAATCCATGTTGCCTTGCATCTGTTCAGTAATAGATCACAGAACCAAAAAGTGGCACACGAGGTCATAGCCTAGTGTCTCACCGATGTTCTTACCACATCTGACCACAGTTAATGTCTTCTGTGATCTTCTATCTTCTGCAGCCGACGTCTTCAGCATCAGAAGCACGGCAACATGGAATCTACTTGTTCAGCTTCTTTTATATAATAAAACAAAAAGAAGAATGTCTGCCATCTATGCGTCTGTCATCCGATAAATCAAAAGCATAAACCAATCTAAATTCTAGTCTTTATGGGCTTAAAGGCACCCCTGGTCAATATATTATCAAAATGGTGGTATTCTCTCCTTTAATGGCGTTTTGGAGAGCTTACTGCGCGCTGTAAAGTTTCGTAAATTGGATGAGAAAAACTAAGCCCGAAATGTGCAGAAACAAAGTCACACGAATGTTGGAACTTATCAAACAGAACGATGGTGAAGGTGAACATGGCTCATATCCTGGTACAAACCTACGATGATTTCGGACACACCGCTGGTTGCTCTGTGTAAGTGACTGTAATAATGTCCTAAAATGTAACTTTTTTAAGCAAATGGAAAATCACAGTTTTAATGTCGTTCGAAGCTTCGAAACAAACTTCATGAATAAAGAATCAAAATTAGATCGATGGTAGCTTCTGGAATTTGAAATGTTGAGATGTTGTCTACGAGACAATAAAAATTATTACATTTTCTGTCATCGGAAGATCCAAATAGTGTCACACTACCCCATGTCGATTCGACATTTTCTTTTGGTCAGAAGGTCGTTCCTAGAGGTCGTTATTCTTGGTGCTGACCAAAGGAGCGCGGCCTCGAGGGACGAGAATGGAACGTTCGGTATAATCGAGCTCAATCGAGCGGTCGAGATCAGCGAACTAAATCGAATGTTTAAATGGTCGACAGTCGTATTCAATCAAACGTGCGATTACTGAATTACTCCTCAGTGTTTGAAGATGATAACAAAATGACTGAATATTACCCTATTATCAAACAAGTGAATATTTTGCGGAATTTTTGTAATTTGAACCGTCCCCTAATCTCCTCGAATCCTCGTCGACTATCGCTCAAGCTCATACTGTTGTTAAATGGAAATACGATTTTAACCACTCAGCGTGCGTATTATCTTCAGTGGACTATTTTCCGCTTATTCTAATGTGTTATGAAGACAAATCTTGTATTGCATGCCTTCGCGGTCTCCTAACATCGCGAGGAAAAGCATCTGGCTTAAACGCAAATTGAATTGGTAGCAAAAAGTATACGAATAATCATCTATTTAATTTGAATAAGAAAACTCCGACTCTCTAGCCGTGAGAATAAGCTTTTGTTGTTAGTCTTCTTCATTGCAAATTCAGTTAACATTCGTTTAAGTGTTAGCTTCAATTCTTTAACTTGTTCATTGTGGCTCGAGTGGTCAAATCAAATCATCGATCTCTCGACAAGTCGTAACAAGTATTTCCTCAAACAAAAGGTCTGTACATAGCCGACGAAACTGGCTTTTGGTATTAACGTACCACCCAGACAACTATTGTTTGATAAAACAAAGGGTTTTACCAAAGAGATTTCTTCCCTGCAGGCACCGTGTCAGCTGCTGCTGGCGACAGCAACTGTAAACTGTCTTTAACTGGCAAACAATATATCCTGCTAAGTAAATAAAGTAATAAGCCAACTTTGTTAAATTGCAAAATCAAGTTGGATAAACTGATGTGATAAAAAAATTTAAAGGGATGGCTAACTAACTATAGGCTCTCCTACCAAATGGAATCGTCTGGTTTACATGTAATTTAGCTCATTATACAGATGGGTGAACCGTACAGTGCTCTAAACACCTGTCATTTCAGTGATAACGAAAGCATTCTTTTTTTAACAGAACAATTCAACAAACTCTCAAACATGAAACTTACATCCATGGCAGCTGAACATGCAGAACAAATATGCCACGCTTGTCCATGTTTTTTAATATTCACCGGAATGAGAACTAGAACTAGAAAGATCTAGGAAACTCTGGTGCTCAGTTTAAAACAGCAGGGGTTCACAAATTAATTTTTAATGGCATAACAGGCGCCAACAGGAGTCAACGTCATCCAAACGAAAAAAACGTTCACCAATAACATCTGCTGTTTATTCCGGGTTCTTGCCAAATCTTCAGGCAGAATATTTGATCCACTGTTCCTTTAAAGAGTATGATTTCCTGGAAAGCCTTTTTCTTTTTTTTTACCCTGGTAATAGAATAAGAAAACTTTATATCAGATTCTGTGGAACTTGGCCAAGTAATTCTGCATAGAGGTAGTCAGTTTGGCCCGGGCCTGAATATATTAATGCAAATTAATACTTTATAAGACAAGCTCGAAAATTGCAATATTTACGTTAACTAAACGTAATAGAAAATCAAAGCACGAAGTGGCTAAATACAAAACCCGTTATGCAATTTCGAATATGCCTGTCTGATAGACGGAAAATTATACGCTATACACATGCTCAGAGTGTGGATTACAAACTCCCTATTCAAACTTAAACTGAAAAAATCATGAGATAAATCTGTGTATTAAAAACAAAGCAAGAATGAATTTGTGTCATTTACATATATTCAGTGAAACAAACTTGTTGAAAACGTAAAAGAAGGCATGAACACTTACTACACTGTTAGCATTCGTCGTGTTCCGTAGCTTGCTTCCTACTACCTTGGATGCTGATATTGTACTCCCATTCGTCTCCAAACAAAGGAAGCTTCATCAGTGTCGCTGGTCGGTGAGTGCTGTTTTCCACCGGTCTTGGCTTCCACTGTACAGCTCGGTAGATTATTATCAGAAGCCCCAGGATCAGGAACAACAAAACACTGCACACAGGCTGGTTAAAAAATCCTTCCAGGGATAGCATTGTTTGAAGTGGATTCAATCAGGAAATTCGTGTAAGAGGGAGTGACTAAATGTAAATTTAGACTTAAGTGGAGCGAAAATAACTCAATTTTGATCACATGCATCTGCAATGAGCCGTGAATTTTTCGACTTATTCACGCGTTCTCTCCTTCATGTTTCTTTTACGCTAGGGTGGGGAGTTTGATCCATTACAATTTCGCGAAAAATCATTAAAATAAATCTCCTTCTTTACAACGGCATAGTTTCACTTGTGCTTTAACCAACGTAATATGTCTTCACTCCTGTGGAAACCAACAATCGTAAGTGAAGAGCCATCCAAAATAGGGCTGACACAACCTTACACCGGCATTGTGCCACTCACAAAGTTCTAACTTTTTGGAAATACATTGCGATGAAACAGAATTGTCCGAATCAATGCATAAACGACTGCATTATCCATCGCAAGTATCAGAATAACCATAGCAGAAGCCATGATGTACTTTCTACCCAGGAGATCAGTAAGCATTTTCGACTTCCGGTTCTCTTAATGTAAGTGGATGCCAACTTAACGCTTATCCTCTAACTACAAACAGAATCGTAAGTTAATTAGATCCTTTGGTCATCGCAATCCTTTAGATCACCGGAATGAGTGTCAAAATGACTCCAGTTTTACAAGAATGCGGTCTGTGTGACTTTAATTTATTTTCAAAGAGTTACAACTCTCTTGAAATACATTGCAATGAATCAAGATTATCCAAATCAATACAAAACGACTGCACTTTCCAGTATCGAAGAAGCAATGATGTTTTAGTAGCGATGACGTTTAAGTACCATTTCTAAAATTCTGGCTAGAAAAAAGGGCTGCTTAAACGTTACTAGAAATAACTGAAGGTAAAACCTGGTGTGGAGTGTGGAGAAGTGAAGAAAATACAACAGGATGAAAAAATAGTGCACAGAGGAGTGGCGAAGCTGAGCAAAATCCTTTCTGTTGTTTCAGCTGATACTGGTTGTAATTCAATGCAATAAAGTCAATACTCCAAAATAGCACCGAAAGAAGTAATTTGTATCCCCTAACTTTCAATTATTAGCGGAGCTCCATAACCATATAGGAAAAAAAACCCATGTATTGATTTTCTCATGGTTATCATGGGCAGCGGTATTTCTCGTGGGCGCGTACGCACGACGACGACGGCGACGGAGTCGCGCAACATGGCGGCCATACTGGGGGGCCGGGTTGTTCAAAGCCCGATTAAGCTAACCCAGGGTTAGCAATAATTTTGATTGAAATTTTGTAAATTTTTGGTGAAGTGTCCTGTTTATGTTGTTTGCCCTTCAGTTTTGAGCTGTAGTAATCTCAAACTACACCAAACATTACACGTGATAAATACTTTGAAGCAGGAAAACAGAATGCTTCAGTTAACGTTTAACCCTGGGTTAACGTTAACCGGCTTTCGAACAACCCGGCCCTGATAATAGCTTGACAGAGGCATGCAACCTTGGTTTACTGTGTACTTCTTTGATATTGGACATCCCTGTTATGATCAATTGACACCTGTCAAAATAAGGTATCTGCTGACCAGTATCACGTCACCATATGGCAGGCTTAAGTCTACAGCTCATCGAGGTCACGTGTTTTTTGAAGTTGACTGCTGCCCAAGTGCTGGTTTTCAATTGGATCGCTGGCTCATGTCAGGTAAATTTGTTGAAAACAGGGCAGGAATGTTCGGAAGCCGGTTACCGCAAGCCCAGGATTAAAATTTATTCGGATTATAACGTTCTATTTCTATGCAAATGTTTTTCTGCTTTATTTATCTTTATTGCGCACTGAACAACCCGGAGCTACGCTTTTAGGCTCACCTAAATTTATATATTAGCTATTTAGCCATTTTTCAGCCTTTAATAAGGATCCATTCAGAAGAGTGTCGAAGTCAAAGCCGTAAGGGTCAAAAACACTTAATTCACAAGCAGCTGAAAGAAACAATAACTACATGTACCATTGCACTATAAAGGTGAAGATAGCCACTGGTCTAGTAGATATTGTCAAACAAGTAGTTTCGGAGGGAGTTTTCTTTATTAAGTCCAATATTCAAGCATGATTTCGACCATATATTATATGTTATAAAGTTTATTCCCAAAAGACACAAACACGCAAAATCATAATTTGTGGAAATTGCAAGTAATCAACAATTGACGGTAAAAAAATCTAACTATAGGTCCTTCCCCACCCCACCCTGACCAATACTGAAGTGTTAGCAAACATTTTTCATTCCTGACGACAAGAATCGTCCGGAGAGGGGGAGAAGGGACACGAAGTTAAATTAATCGGTGTTGTTACAGTTTCCCAAACGTTATGGCCAGGATTGTACTTACGCCGGACTGATTACGTCGTTTAGTTGAGCTTCCAAAATTAAGCGAGCGTCGCAAATGAGGTCTTACTGGACCAGGAGGCTCCTGGCTGGACTTATAGCCATGTTCTCATTTTTTAGAGTAACACTTGACCAGTTTGGGCTGAAAATTGTTCTTGCTTGTTTTTGTGACACTTTGAAATGTAATAAAATGTATCCATGTCTTTAAATAACTGAGGAGAATATGCTGCTTTTGTAATTATATCTACAAATGGTTAGACGTTCTAGTCTTCTCGGATAAGGACTATAAACCGAAGGCCCCGTCTCCTGCATCTTCAGCGTTACATAGTTAGCGGGGGACGTTAAAGAAACCACACACTTGTCGAAAAGAGTAGGGCACGTAGTTCCCGGTGTTGTAGTCTGGCCTTGCCTCACGGGTTGGTGCTTCACATAGGCCGGGTTAACCTCAGTGCACCTTGCTCCTTGGACAGAACTGTCCCAGCAAAATTACTACGACTATGCTTTCTTTGAATTATGGATATATGTGTTTGAATTCTAAAAAATAAAAATCTCATTAAAATAGGACTTCTCAAGCATTCAATCATCAGTCTTCTCATCATTCAGCCTCAGAACATCATGCATCTGCAGCCATTAAAGTTTCGCGCAAGGAACTAGTCCTGCCACACTGCAGACTTCCTCAGCCGCTCGTACTCCTGTTTCTATGGCAGTTGGCACAGTTGAACAAGACCTCAGACTTGTGGCTTCACCAGCAAAGAACAGGCGATCCTCTACAGAGCTGGCGAGCACGTGACGGAGGTCGTAGGCATGAGCAGTAGGCGACGTGTAACCTCCGCGTATAAAGGGATGATTTGACCAATGAAAATACACAAAGTCCATGAACGAGTTCGTTGCAGGTTGAGGGTCAGCAGCTGTGCTGGAAATAAACAATAACAAAGTCTTATTATCCAAATGCACCTCGTAGAGTACAAATAACGCCCAAAATGAGTACAAATATCACGCGTTATTTGGCCTCCAGAGGACCGGTTAGACAGGTTTGTTTGCTGTTGACCAATCAGTTAGCTAGATTTCCCGCGCCAAATCGCATACTTCTGTCACGCATTCCCCGTAAATAAATATTCGCGAAAATCGGCGTGTTGGATGATAAATCTCTTATTAGACGTTTTGTTGTGTAGTATCGCAGAGAATTTTTACTCGTTGTTTGTATTTTGACTCGCCCTACGGGCTCGCCAAAATACGGCACAAGTCGTAAAAATACTCAGCGATACTACACAACAAAACGTCTACTAAGATATATATATTACGCGGTTGGTTGGAATGTAGCAATGCTGATTCTGTATTCCCAGTGGACCCGAGTTGTACTCCTTGGCCGTGTTAATAATACACGCAACAGCAAACTGGTTAGTTCCCTAACAGATGGGTTTTAAATCTTCTGTTTGATTTCGATTATTTGATTGGTGGCCTACTTGCCTTTGTACTATAAACACTGAATAGGAGTGAAGGTTGTAAAATTTACTTTACTACTTCTACCGTTTGATACGGAATCTAAAACGATGACCATTAGCCACCGAGCAAACCACTTAAGGACGGTGCCTACTTTTGTTAGTGCGCATACGTTCTGCGCATCATGCATACCAAATCAATTTTGATGAACCGGTACTTAAACCAGTGACACCAGAATAGCAGCATATCGCTAACCAATTTCTTCCAGCTGAAAACCTAGCTGTTATCTTTCGAAATTTACACTGAAATCCAACTGTAAACATGTACCTCCAGATGGTGTTTCGCGCGCGCAAAAACGCAAATGTCTCACTTACTGGGGAGGTGACAGGAAAAAATGTACCGGGCGCCGTAAAATATGTCAAAAAAGATCAATAACTTTAAAAAACGCGAGGTTACCCCTAAATTTTATGCTGGGAAATGGAAGTAGCAAGCTTATTCAACATGTGATTAGTTTCTGATTGTAAGCCAAAGGTATTTCGACTGTGTTTTAGCTAAACCAGAGGAAGGCTGTCAGAAACGCTAAAAGCGCTTTTGCAACTATTTTGTCATTGTGATATATATATATGAAATAATTCATATTTGAGTGAAGTATGAAGTATGATCCTCGCAGTAAATTTTCCAATTTAAGCAACTGGAAAGAAGAAGCCTGAGAAAAATCAGGGCTTCAACGGGATTCGAACCCATGACCCTCGCGACACCGGCGCGACGCTCCACCAACCGAGCCATGAAGCTTGGCTTCATGGCTCGGTTGGTGGAGGGTCCAGTTGCTTAAATTGGAAAATTTACTGCGAGGATCATACTTCACTTGTATTTTGTCATTAAAAACGAACCAAAAATGATTTCTATGTTACCATTTGCCATGTAGTTTAAAGATCTTTTAAAACGTGTTTGCCTTTCTGTATGTACGAATGAATTCTAAGGAAATCTGTGAGCAAATATCCTTTCCTTCTTTTCTCAGAAAAATGCTGATGTCAGCATTTTTGTTGAGATTAAAGGCTAATTATCTCGAAAAAATGCGTGGCTACCCCTCTTTTTTTCTTTGTGAATTTCATTAGCCCTTGCAAAGATCTACTTTTTCCGCGTGGTCCTAACCTGGCGCAAAAACCTTTGTATTTAGTAGGTACCGTCCTTAATTAAGTAATTAATCTCGATTGCCATATATTTCGTAATCTATTTTCGTACCCAAATATTTCATTCAAGTAGCTCAAGAATCCCTGCAAAAGCTCCTGTCCGCTGAGAACACTCTTCTCTTGCGCAGGCTCAGCCGTTTCAAACCCGACTATCACATGACATTTGTCGTCACTGTCAGGCGAGTCACCTGTACAAGTCCATATCTCACTAACAAACCCCCGTACGCTGTAAATCTGATGCAGCTTCTCAGGCCAGAAGCGGTGTTTAAAACGACACACGATCTTCCAGGCTCCAAGCATCTGAATCGTGTCAATAGCTGTGTTCTTGTTGGCAGGAAGAGCTGGAATAAAGTTGATATCGCCATCTTTGAGGACTGTCAGCGGGACAGCGATGATGACATGTTTAGCCGTTAGCTCTTCGCCATGTTGGTTTCTCAGAAGAATTCTTCCACCAGGGTTGGACCTGCTCATGTCTTCGCCTGCTCAAGATGACAAATAATGATACAGAAAATGAGGGAATTCTTCTCACCGTTTTATTTTATCAGCAGAAGTTCAGTTTAGCGCTTGCCTTCCAATATTCCTGGCCCCTTTAAAATATGTTGAACAGATGTAAGAAATAATACTAAAATAAAAAGCGTTTCTTTAGTCATCTATCTCTAATAACCAGCTGGCAGACCCCCTCCCCCCCCCCGAAAAAAGTACCTCATAGTCAAACTGCATAAACACTCCACATATTACAAAACAAAACAAGTCACAGTGCTGTCTACCATTGGCCAAATACAGTCAGACAAAACTTGAACAACGAAAATACCGCAACCCAACTATCATGCTTTTAGTCAACTTTACTATAATTTTCTAATGTTGACCTGCCGATTTACTGAACAGATAGCTCTTGTTGAGCCACCTAAAATCGCTTCCCTCGCCAATAGACTATCTCTTGACTACAGCGCGTGATGCATGCAGTGTCTTTGCACGCAAAAATTCACAAACCGATCGCGGGTAGAATTGTTTCTTTACAGCAAGCTTACTTGTTTACGAAATTCATTTAAAAGATCTCGCTACAACACAGGATGTACAAGCTATCGGCGGCACAGGCTTACCTTGCCAAACAATCTCCTTAACTTGCCAGTTGAGACGTTTATCCGCCTCTATACTGTTATCCAAATAGTATTTCACGAGTTGAGAATAAGATTCGGCCAGTCTAAAGAAAAGCAGTGAAGCAACAAAGGTGATTACTTTATTATGTAAGATTCCAAAGCAAATTTTTGTTGTGAGTACAATGCAACGGTGCTTTCCATTCGACCAAACATTCCAGTTCGAATTTGCAGAAAATTCCTGTGTGGAATGGAACAGCATTTTTCAGAATTTCGGTAAAAGAACATCCCCGCGAGATATACCGGCATTTTTTGAAAATTACTAACCGAAAATTTCCTTATGTGACCGGGCAAGTAATTTTGGCGGGAAAAAATGTTGTACCCGGTCGCGCTCGCTCGTGTTTCGAACCACACTAATTTTGGCACGTAATCTGCCAAGTGACCCGAACCATTGACTGTGGAAATATATCGGGGCCTTGGAGCAAAGCAACTAGGCAAGCGCAAAATAAAGAGGTAGTTGTTTTTATTAGAACCATTTACCTAAAGTCCTCAAGTCCCCACTTATATTTGGACTCCATTCTACGTCTTCCCTCGCGCACCCCATAATGTGCCAACGATCCTGCAGATATCTTCATCTTCCACCAATCAACGACGTCCATAACATCGCGTGATAAACCCTTCTCTTCAAGTCTGATCTTCATAGAATCGGACTCAGATCCAGATTCAATGCCTTGACTTTTGTACTTGTTGTTGATTATTTCAGTCCATGCATCTCTAGCGAGAACAATATCTGGCTGATCACAAGACGATGAGTGAAGCTTTCCTTTGTAGTAGATTTTAGTGCCTTCTTCTTTGTCTTCACATTGAGCGGCCTGCAAAGGGTGCAGAGAAAACAGTGTTTATATTAATTTATTACTTGTCGGGCCACTTGCCAGTAATTAAATTCTAGGCCAAGCAGAAACTTAATTGTCACTCCAATATGACCAACTAACGAAGCGACCAGGTGCAATAAATCTTTTATTAACTGGAAAATTTGACTCTGAGGTAATTTAAGGGCCCTCAGACGGATTTTCGCGCGTTGCTAAGGAAGCGAAATGTCACTTCCGGTGACTGACGTCATGATGTCGTGAGCTGACCAGAAAAACCTGGAAAATTTGATAACAATCTCCTAATTGTTTCAATTATATTCGTTTAAAAACTAGAAAAAAACAAAACCAAACCAAAAAAAATTAAATACAAAACATTACAAAAACATGGGTTGATTTAATGTCGGGAAGGAAAGTAGGGAAGAGAAAGTTTAGCTGGAAATATCGGAAGACAACAGAGATAATCAGCAAAGTTTCGGTAGCGCCTTCTTTGACGAACAGTTCAACCCGAATAGAGCGATTTTGATTTTGTTGTTTGAGTTCTCTAAACTCCTTGTCTAATTTATTTTCCCAGTACAAAATGTCACTTTGCTGAAGAAACACAAATGATCTTAGTAGCCTTATAGCGTTGGCGAAAACTGTTGCAGCATCACAAAAGATGGCGAAAAAATATTTTATCAGTCAAGTTTTTGACACCGACTCGGACATGAAAGTGCACGCGCTCCACTATGCAAATTAGCTACTTGTACGCGTTAGATTTTCCTTTCAAAATTAAAACTTCTGCTAACTCGACAAAGAGGTAGAAAGAACAAGAAACTATCGAAAGCAGAAATTAGTTATGAGAGAATAGTTATGAGAGAACAGCTTTCTTGCATAAACTTTATTCATAAATCAAACGCTTACCTGTACAACTAGCGCGAGATCTTACTCATTCACAGCGCGAAATTTAAAGGCCTATTTTCATCCCTGAAAAACTCACTTTTTCCTATTGCCTCAGAACAAAAAATGCAGCAAAAAAGTTGCTGATACACATAGAAGGGAGTTTCGTGTAATTTCTTTCGAATAAGTAAAATCTCTTTGATTTAGTAGACCCAAATCTACTGCATCACACCTTTTTGCCCGTTTCACCGCCCTACGTATAAGCACGTGATCGAACTTGTTCACCTTATACTTCCATCTCGTTCCCAGAGCCCACGTGCCTTTTGGTCAGCACCAAGACACGAAGCTCTGGAATAATCAACAAGCTCGTTCCCAGAGCCCTCGTGTCTTTTGCTTTCAAAATTTGATACTGCTGTTCTTTCAAAGCCAAATTTAGACTTTCCTAGTTTTTCCAGTGCGTATTGAATGCCTCTGTGGAACGTATCCACATCGACTTTATCATTAGGCGCCTTGTACTCCAAGCCACGCATGCGCCGTGAAACCGGAAGTCCTAAAATCTTGTTCAGCACCAAGACACGGAGCTCTGGAATAATCAATTTCCAGAGACCAAGATGATGGCGCAATTATGGCGCAATTTTTTCCTGGTTGCGTGATAATTAAATCACCTGAGGTTAAGCGCGCGCACAAAACTGAGAAGAGAGTTCAGAGTCCGTAAAGTTCAAAACATGCTTCACGCAAAATTTTCATGTATATATTATTAATAAGTAATCATACGGTTTTTCTCGTTCAATTTGAAATTAATTTGCACTTGTGAGTTTTTCAAAAAGCGAAACTGCACTCGCCGAAGCGGCTCGTGCAATTTCAGCTTTTTGAAAAACTCACTCGTGCAAATTAATTTCAAATTGAACGAGAAAAACCGTAAGATTACCTATACAAATTGTGTAGCACAAAGAAAAATTTACAGTTTTCTTTTATCGGTCACGTGACCATGGGCGTGGCAAAATGACGTCATATTTAGGGTCATTGGTTTACAAACATTTGTAACTGACCAAAATAATGCCAAATTCTCTCAATTTACTTGACCATTACATCCTTAGCAACGCACTCCCAAAAATACGTCAGTAGTCCCTTAAAGCGCCGGGAGAAAACTAGTTGAGCAGTAGCCCAGAAAAGAAAAGGCAAACCACGAGAGGAAAATTACAAACATTGACCTTGGTTAGATTTGGACAAAGGATCTCAACTGCTACTGACTTAGCTACAACACCATCAGACATGTCACAGCAACGTGCCAGAGGTAATTGAGGTACTAATTCAAGTCTGTTACACTTTGATTCATGCAACCACACAGTGCCGAGGTGGGAATGGTTAGGACTGCAGTTATTGGTCCTTGCATTTTTTTTTCTGTAGAGACTCGATCTAACCGGTCGAGACTGACAGCTGATATTTCACCAGTGCAGTCCTTACACTTGGTTATTAACTTAGTAAACCTCTGACAATTATAAAACAAGGACAGCGATGTCAGACAAGCTTCTGACAGGACAGTACAGACCCCTGCTGTTTCATTTGACAAGGTGCAGTTAAAATCCACTTGATGGTAGCTAGTATGTTAGCCTAATTTATGTACGCCACTTTGAATATATCATTAATATCGGCTCTAAATAAATGTATTTTCTTTCTCTCGGGCATTATTTTCACAACTGCTAATAAGTTCTGTACACTTTGTCTATCATTCATGTCTTTACATGTTCCTTTACAGTTCAAATCTTGACAGGAGGCAGTTATTCAAGGAGGGCACTTATTTAATTTTTCCCCAATCCCAACCTGACATGATCATTTTCTAATCCATCATCGGCACGATAACAATGGCATAAGCTGGTTATCGACATAAATAGCTGACCTTAAAGTGTAAATCGTGACAGCGTTAGTACCTGTCATTTGTTTCCAAGCTTAGAATGTTCACAAACTGAAACTATACATCCTTTGTTGTCTCATTACTTATCCAAAAAATGGGGGGAAGGGGCACCAGGAACCCGTTACTAGGAACCTGCAACTCCCATAATAAGCCAGTGCAATGGCATTTTTACAGACCAGTCAATTTTAGATATTTTTCCTGCAAAATAGGCGAGTTCCAGTCTACATGTCTACGCTTCAATAAGGATAAAACAATGCCGCATCACTTGAACATACGGATATCATGTCGACATGTCAACATTAGTCCGTGCTTGTGATTGCAATTGGTCACCAAGGTTCCTATGGGGATCTGAATTCAAGATAAATTTAAACTAAAAATAGATCGGTCTGTGAAAATGCCGTGACAGAAATATAGGGTAGTTGCAGGCTCCTAGTGATCGGTGCCTGGGAGTGCCTATTCAGGGAGGTAAGGTAAGGTAAGTCTGCATGCGAGCCAAGTGGCCCATCAGGCCGGAGCTTATCCCGGTTTCCTTAGCATTAAGCGACTAGGAGTATTTCTACTCCCCCCTGGATGGGATGCTAGTCCATCGCAGGGTTACCCCCCAGCATTAAATTCGCCGGTACCCATTTATACACCTGGGTGGAGAGAGGCAATGTGAGAGTAAAGTGTCTTGCCCAAGAACACAACACAATGTCCCTGGCCCGGCCAGGGCTCGAACCCGGACCACTCGATCCGGGAGGGGGGGGGGGGTATTTTAAATTTTGGCCGATAGGAGGCTCGCTTATTTGAAGGGAGCTGTTACTCGACAGGGGTGCAAAATTTGATGATTTACAGTATTCAGTACATTTTTCAAGGTGCAACTACAGTATGGTGTGAAAGTATTGATAGATAAAATTATTGACTTACTGGTAGAACAATCCAACCATTATCATGGGCAATCTTGTTAACCACAGTGTTGGAGCCGTGAATAAACTCTCCTCCAAGATCAATTGGTGGAAATCCTTTGAACGGCTGAACCTGCTTCACTCTGCCACCTACAGTGGGAGTGTCAGTCAAGGAACAACATATCCATTTGTTAGATGTATATTCATTGCAGGAGGCACAGTGACCAGAGTGTTAACTGGCCTGTTGGCCCCAAGGTTCGCGCTGGGGTCATTATGTTGTGTCCTCGGGTAAGACACTCAACTCTCACAGTTCTCTCTACACACATGAATTACAGGTTGAAAAAAAAAATGCCTTTTTGCCTTTGACTTTGCCTATTTTATAATATCATATACTTAAGATTTGTTCAGTGCACCAATAAAAAACCTGATCAAGCTGATATGTAATGCCCACAGTGATTGATTAGAAAAGGAAAATTATATGAAAACTTGTTGACAGAGGATGATAACGTAATGTACAAAGTCCTATAATGCACATGCATACCCATTGCTCTGCTAATTAAATCTTTTGTTTGGTGACATGCTAAAACTGTGATGTTTTGGTTAGGTTTCCCAATAATGTAAACTTACCTAGATAGTTAGCAGCCTCCAAAAGAACAACATCAAACCCAGCCTTGGATAAAGAGGTGGCAGCAGCTAGACCAGCCAGTCCTCCACCGACAACAGCTATTTGATTATCAGGGCAAGGTCCTTTCTTTCCTAAAGTGAGTGACAGAAGAGTATTCATTTGACATATTGATATTTCAAGCTACTGCACTAGTTAGGCCTGTGTTCTATTCAAAGCTAGCGGCCCATCAAGGCAGTGCTCATGTCCAGTTTGCATAGCACAAAGTGCCTAGGAGTAGTTCTTTACTTGTGGTATTCATGCCTGGATGGGATGCTGGTCCATAGCAGGGTTATGGCTCCCCTCTCTCTCCCAAATAGTTAATCTAATTAGCAGGTAGCCATATGATTATACACCTGGGTGGAGAAAGGAACTGTCTGTGAGAATTGACTTGCCCAAGAAAGTAACACAGTGACCCTAGCCAGCAATCAAACTTGGACCACTTGTAGTATAGTCCTCCATATTTAGACCAGTAGGCCACAATGTCCCCTACAGAACTATTCTTTTTTTACAGTGTAAGCCCAATCGCTTTGATGATTTGCATCAAAGATTTCCAAAATTTAACTCAGAGGTTTAAACTTCCCAGTAGTAATTTAGTTTAAAGGAAATGGATAGTGGATTCATTCTACAACATTTCAAACTTACAGTCAAATCAAATGAAAATGTTCAATATTGAAATTGAGACTCAACCTAAATCTCAAAGGCTCATCAAATCAATGCTTTGATCAGTATAAAGAGTGTGAGAATCTGTGCATGATTTGACAGGTTTTTCAATTTTTACCTAATAATGGCTTAACTCAGCCATGGAACAAAGGGAGAGACAACGCTGATTTGTGACAAAAAATCAAAACCAATAACATACATACCACTCCAAGGGAAAGAGGTTTTTACTGTATTTAACATCAACCTAGAATTCTGTTTAAAAATGTTCATGAGTTCTTGTATCTGCTCTGCAGTTTGTTTTCCATCGCCAGAAAAATCCATAGAATTGATCAGATCCTCACAGAAGTTCAGTACAATGGATGTATCTATATGACCTCCTACAACACCATTTTCTACTTGGAAGTTGGGAAATAAATGGGGCTTGTAAACAAGTATGCAACTTTCAGTCCAGATATTAGAAGATGAATTGTTATCAGTTTCTATAAGACGAAATCCTGCTGCATAAAGACACTTGCACTGTTCAAACCATCTACATTTATCAGCTGTGGTGCAATCAGGCTTCTTGCTGACCATACTGAAGATTTCACTGCAATTATGATAACCACACTGCTGAGAATACTGCAAAAAAATGAAAATTACAAATAAAAATTTCTGATTTCCTGTTCTAGATCATCACATATGAACTAAGAATAAAAGAAGCTCTGAGTACTGCTCATAGTCTGATAATTAAAACAAATATATGATATACCAGTGACATTTCTCCCCAGGCATTGTTTGACCTCAGATAAGAATCTGATCGGCTGTCATGTGTGTGTAGAAATCGAAAATTGACCATTATATCCGGGAAGGGGGTGTACTCCCATACATGGGCTATATAGGTACATGCTACGGAATTGGGTATGGTTTTTGAGGACGTTTGCACTAATTGTTTCTGCACACCTTGCTGCGCACGAAAATTGACATGCCATGTCATGCATTGAGCGCACGAGCTAAGTACTAAAATGAACAATGATAGGGCAGATTGCCATTGCCATAGCTTTGCTTGGATTTAACGATCTTGGATGTTTGGTGAACCCCACTTTTCTTTTAAGAAACAGATTTTAGCTACAATTATCTCCACATTGTCCAAAAATGCACAACAAATCAATGTGGGAAGTTAAAAAAATTTAAAGATTTCTGTCCATGGGACATGAAATTCGATCCTGCCATCTTGCGGCTGCAAGCCACGTGAAACTATGGTCGCTAAATGCAAACTTGTTCTTTGAGGAACCTCACCAGTTGACTAAATTCGCTTAATAGGTCCATTTAAACCAAATTTGGCAGAGAACATTTCCCTTCAAAGCTCTAATTGCAATATTTTGGGACTTGCAGCCACTGTGGCCTTCTTCGCTAATGAAGCCTGATTTACTCAGATTTAGGTGTTCTTCCCAGCATGTTTTCTCCAAAACAAAGTCAGTGACCCCCCATTTGTTGTTACATTTCTGACATCACTAACTCATCATTTTTTAATGGTAAAATTTTCAGGAAAAAATCAATGTTAGAAAATTTTCGCTCGAACACCCTTAAATAGGGTATCTTTCTTTTACCCTTTTTGTAATGTGTTCCCGATGTGGTCCTTCAATAGGGTAGCTAAATTGTATTATCTAATACTGTATCTACCACTGGAGTGTGAAAACGCCTGCCTAAATGAATGTGTGTTTTTTTTTAAGTTGATGTATCCATAAGTATTAACAAAATGATTTTGCAACTGAAATTTAATAGCCTTGAATAGGGTGTCATTTTTCAGGTTTGGGCCTTAAAAAGGGTATAAAAAAGGGTTAGGGTTCAAGAACCTTCACAGCACACCCTATCTATCCCAAACTATGCGGGAGTACCCCCCACCCCTTTTCCGGGCCATAATGTTTGTGCTACATGACGACTTGACAGGAGTGGCAGGGGATGCAAAGGGCCAAGGCACCATAGTTTGGTCCCTGTAGTGAGTTGGGGGCCTGAAAGGGTAGTAGGTGCTTGGACGGTTGCAAGAAAAGGACCATTCACTGACACACACTGATATCCCAAAGGTCTTATGCACTAATCAATGGTTTGCCCCAGGATGGGGGGGTCGGGCAACCCAGGGCAATTAGACTTCGTAAAGCGCACATAGGTCGGGATTTTGACATCCATGATCCCCAGGGTGGGAAATTTGACTCGACTGCCATCTTGAAGAGTTGAGATCTGGGAATGAGTGATGAGTGATGAGTGATACACCACCTCGGAAAATACCCAGAATTCATTTGAGCGAGTTTCCCATGTCCAAGGATGGACTTGAATCTCACTTTCATGCAGATGCCAGCTGTCAAACGCATCAACTTGATAATTCAAAAAGCGACCAATGGAAGCTTAGCAATCACGTGCTTATCAACTGCTAATGTTTCCACTCCGGTGGTGAAGAATGGTATCTTTTGACCTAATTGGCCAGGGTCAAGGTGCATGTTTGCGAGAATGTTTTCATCTGCAACGATCGCGAAGGTTCTGCTGTTAAACATATTACGAAGCAAGTATCTCCACTTTTCATTTTGTAAGAAGGCCTTGGGACTTCAGAATAGAAAGGCATAAGCTTTTTTGAGCAGATGGTGCTCGTTGGCGTCTTCGTTGAAATGGAAATGAAATGGTTTTTCAGTTCACAAATATGAGAGTCAACTACCAGAAACTTCAGAGCACACAACCAATATGACATGGTGAGGGTATGAATAGCCTGTCAGGCTCAGGTATTTGCCGACATCAGTGATCAACCGAATATTATAATCAATTGACTTTCTATGTCCGGTTGGAAGAATGGCGAACACATCTTTGCGATTTATGACTGCAAGCAAGGCTTTGACATTCGTTGACACTTTCAGTCTCTGGAAAACGCTCCTCGAGCACAGAGTCAAATAAATTCCTTCAAAGGCACTGACGGAAACAAAATCAATGTAGAACATAGATGAATCTTGAACGTTTATATAAACTGAGAACTGCAGTACTTTGCAAACAAATTATCTCCCTGGTAGAGATCGATATAGGCAAAAGTTTACACACAAGAAGTGCAGTAACAAAATAGTATCCCCACCATCCCCTCGGTATTGCCAATCAAACAGACCAATCGTATTTATTTGCATGTTTTGTAAAAATATCAACCAATCCGAGCTCGAGGGTCAGATCCTGGCCCTGGCATCTGCATGAAAGTGAGATTCAAGTCCAAGGTAACTAGAGGTTTTTCAATCTTGCCGCTTCATGACTCGTGTTCACCGCTTTGCGGCTCTCTCGCAGCTCACTCATGCAGTAAAAAATCAAGAAAAACCTCTAGGACCAGGGTAAGTGTTTATAGATTTGCTATTATACTCCAAATGTCAATTTAAATGAAATTCTGGTCAGTTCTGGACCTCAGTTACAAACATCGGTTGAATGAACACAGAATAAATAAGACCTATTCCAGGTGTGACAAAAAAAAGAATCCAGAAATCTGTGCCAGATCTCACCAAACAATGACAAGTAGTGCTTTTAATAATAATCTTACCTTTGATATTTGATATTTCTGCAATAATTTTTTAGTAATTCTACACTATAAATTTGTGTCCACAAGAAATACAATTTGTGGTCCCCAGGGGTGGGAATTTGATTTATAATGGAGACCTAAGGGTGGGGAAATTGACATTTGAAAACCTGAAAATGTCAAATTTTCTCCTGGGTTGCCCGACCCCCTATCCTGGGGCAAACCATTGATAGGTGCATTACAAGCATGTGTTATAACATATACTTAGTAAAGGAGCTCTTTTGAGGGAGATGACCAAAATACAAACTTTACCTGTACCCACTCAGTGACCAACGAGAGATGTCACAAAAGGATGACAGAATTTTACATTTAGCATATTAAGTAAGTCAGCATAAAAACTTTCGATCTAACCACTGTAACGGTATGCACTTGCTTGACTTCATGTGAAAACTAACCTTGTTTGCAACAGAAATGGCCTCTTTTATTTAAGCTTAATTCCAGTCTGCGTTCGTTGCCCTCTTGGTATCGATCATTGAAGGTTAATAACTTCACGAATCCATAGTTTCCGCTGGCAAAGTACTCAACAAGAACGATATCAAATACAGATACCTCAGCAATCGAGAAACACATTGTAAATAGAACTGAAAACTGAAAAAAAAACCTAAAACTCCCAGCTGTTTGAACGCTGACCTGTTATCTTTGGCTCTGTCAATTCAAACCCACCCATCCCCTGCACTGGCATTTGTCGGGCATTTGCCAAAATTTTCAAATACGAACATCTTTCGTTGGTTTTCAAATTTCCTGACTGCCTTCAATAATAATAAAAATACAAATTAATGAAACTTGCTCTCTTCAAGCGAACTCCAGCACCACACTTACCCTCACATGTGCAAAAATGTGCAGTGTTTTTATACTTCACCATGCCCTTTTGTGTGAATTATATGGCGAAAAGGAAGTCTTTAGGGAGTTTCAGTAATAACGACGACACCTTGAAAAAAATGAATTTATATTTTACCGGCGAAATTCATGATTGCCTAGATCTGTTCCGTACACCAATGGTTCTAAAAACGTGCTGAAGCTAAATATGCAACGACGGCGTTCACTTCCAAATACGGTAGAAATACAAAAAATAAGCAGTGGTCATCCACGTTCAGTAGACGACACAGAATTTAGTCATTTGATTCACGTTGTTGTTTTGCAGAGGACGGCAAAGAAATGCACAAAGATTTATAACGCACGTGCACAGCTATTGTTGTGCTCATTAAGGCGATTCCCTAGTTTTGCATTGCGCATTCCTACTACGCGCGATTTTTGCGTAATTAGTGCGCGCACATGAGCGCGTGCGTGTACAAAACGTAAGGGATTTCCCTCAAACTAAGCTCGGTTGCAAGATAAATGTTCTTTTTCTCTTAGGTAATTCCCCTGCGGAAATAAAATTCTGACAATAGGTTTTCGTTCAAACTTCGCCCACTGAATATTTATCATATGAAATAAAAAAGAGGGGGTGCCCATACTCATTAGCACTGAGGCATTGAAAATGACCCATTTTGGTATTATTTAATGCTTATTACAAGAACACATTCCCAGTAATAATTGTAAAATTTTGTGACCAAGACTCGTGAGAACACGCATTAACCTGGCGTCAATGCATTGTGTCGGACACAAATAAACTTTTTAAGTTTGATTTAGACGGAAACCTGAATTCTTGATTAAAATTTGAGCCAAATCTCTTGACATAGTTACCATGGGGCAAAATAAAAAAGACCACAGCTTACCTGCTATTTTCGTTATTTATTCAATTTTCAGCAATAAAAATCAGATAAGTCTTTCCTCAAGCAAAGTTTATGATAAGTTGATTACAATGCTTGAAAAAGTTGGGGTGCCCGCGCCGTGCTTGTTAGTGAGCTATAACCATTTCCCAACTGACAGAGCTCAATATCAAGGCTAATCATAAAAATTACAATTTCCTCGATTGTGATTGGTTTAAAAAAACTCCTATTTTTCTACTAATTCACTTGCCAAGTTGTTATCGGACACTTTGTTATCGGGCACTTTGTTATTGGGCAGTTTGTTATCGGACAGTTCAATAGGCCAATCACATTCGAAGTTGTATTTAAATCAACCAATCACATTCAAAGTTGTAATGACGTGCGTTCGTGCGCGCGCGCTTGCTTTTGTGTTTTTGGCGCCTAATTACCTGTAGGAGGTTTTTTATCTCCTTTGTAGGTATTTTAATAGGAATTTTCCCCTTCTTTCATAACTTGGCTATTCTTTTCTCGAAAATTGCAATTTTTATGATTAATT
>CM042750.1:32845226-32857856 GCA_022496165.2 Catalaphyllia jardinei | reverse complement strand
CTCTTTGAAATTATAAGCCAAGTATTATGTCTATACGTAGAGCAAAGCACGCAGGAAGCTGGTATACTAATGATGGTGGGAGAACTTTTAACCATATATTCTTTTTTTGAAGATGAACTTATTGGTATAATCGCAGTGGTGCCGGTGTTTTTAAAATCTTTGTTGTGTTTTTCCCCATCATCAAAATGTAGCACGGGAACTAAACGCGAGGCTAGAAGAGTGGTTATCTAAAGTTCACCCAACATGTCGACCAGCGAAAGCCATCATAGCACCGTAAGTAAGTTTGATTATTAAAAAAAAATCCCGATCCCTTTTGTCAAGGGAATACTGAGGCTATTATCTAAAGAACAGCATTGTTTCTTTATGAAGGCATGCCGGTTACACTTACTGTGGTTCGTGCGGAGCACATGCTTACAAACAGATCGATCCAAGTAAAATGTGAGTAGATACTTTATTTTTATTACATATAGTAATAAGACATGAACTTGGTTTCGCTAGAAGAAAGCCGAAGTCATAGTCATAGTATAAATGGCAGTTCCACAGGAAGCCATGTTGTATTGTCAGTGGGGTTTTTAGTTCCTAAACTGTTTTGTGAAGTTAATTTCAAAGCTTTTCAGTTTTATTCTTGAGATTTCACTTGCTGTTTTCCTTACACCTGCTTAATGTTTAGTAGTTCAGACTATTTGGTGATAGGTGACTACATGTACATCTATCTTTTTCATAAATTATATAAGAAATTTTAGGGTTCAATACAACTGTTTAGTGCATCAAGTCTTTTGTTCACACATGATTGGTCTAAACATGTCATGTGACTGAATATGCCCCAGCTAAAACTGGGCAATATCCCAGTCATATTTCCCAATTTTCAAAACTGCATCTCTTGCCAAAAATTTGAAGGATAATAAACACAATAGCCTGAATTTGGCACAAAAATATGCTCAGATATTTGTCCTTAGCAATTATTTGTTCCTCGAAGCTTACAATTTTCTTTGACGGCTACGAGTATAATCTCGGAAAATGTCACCAAGCATATTTTTGTGCCAAGTGGAGACAATTATTGTCAACATATTTTTATAAGCCTTGCAGTACTGTGATGGCCATGAGTAAAAATGAACAGTTATCTTCTTCTTCTTACTGAAATATGTAATGAAAAATTGGTTATTTGGTGCTTTTCTTTCCCAAAAACCATAAACCAGTTTGCTGGAGTGAAAATGCTGTGGTTGGTTGTCCCTCTGTGGACCAGACCACTGTGGTGATATACTAATATTTGATTACCGCATATCATTCCAAGAAGGAAAAAACTCCAAACCTGGGGTACTGGTATATTAGCCAATTTTGAGTGTAGGTACCTCTTGTTTACCTCCATGTAGCAGGCCAAACAAATGGATATATTAGCACTGTAATCTCATATCTGAGAGACTTGATAACTTGTCCCAAGGACTGAGACAGGGTAGAGTCTTTATACTACATCAAAGTGGCGTATCAGTGTTTATTCACTAGTTTCAAGAGATTGAAGCTAGTAGGAGTATTTCTACTTCCCCCAAGATGGGATGCTAGTCCATCACATTTTTATCATGCAGCATTAAATTTGCCACAAAAATGTACAAAAAAGTCAATCTCTGCATTTCTTTCTCCTTGACCCAACTGCAATTATAATTGAAACAAAGTAAATGTAAGTTGTTTGCCAGAAAGCAAATTCCTTACAAATTCTTATGAATAGTTCTGATGTAGGCCTGTGATAAGAGATGCTACAGGTAATTATTATTAAAGCTAAGAGTGTTCATAACAGAATAGGACAACCTGGGTTTGAATTACTATAATTATTATTTCTTATTGATAACTGTTAATGCCTGCATTTCCACCTGTTATGATACTGCTATTTTCATTGTGTTCAATTCCAAGTAGCAGGTACAATTTTATGTCATCCCAAACAAAATTGTTTCAATTGTTAACATTTCTTGTTTATATAAAAAAGATCTTTTATGTACATGAATCATTAAAATTACATGTAGATGAGACACTCTTAGAAGGTGGGTCTTCTTTTATTTAGAAACATGTAACCATGTATTGTTATTTATTTAAGTCATTAATACCCCAAGTCTGTCCTCTATTGTTCAGATATGCCCAGAAAGCAGCATCAATGTTTTAGTGTCACAAGCTGTTTGACGGTGTCATGAGAGGGCTCCTGTTTATCCTGTTAAAGAGTACAAGATATTATAACTTGAACTTCCTCCAAAATTATTTACATTTTTGACACTTAGTTAGTTTCTTGCGTTCTATCTCGTAAGTGGTTGATGTACACTATAAACATTCAACAAATACCATTAACAACATCCATGACTCTAGTTTTCTTGATAGATTGTTTTCCTGTTATTTGCTCCTTACCTTAGGAGATATTAAGAGAGCTCTACATTTAATACCCAAAGCTGTATATGACTTGAAGCAAGCGCTCATCTAAGCTAAGCCATCCTCCCCCTAACCATTACATTCAGAATTACCTGCAATGCAGGTGTATTTTAGCAAGCTAGCACAGTTTGATCAAGGGAGATTTAAATATAGACAGAGGCTTGAGGAGAGATGAAAAGGCATTGATTCACACCACTGCTAGGTTTAGTAAATGCTCTCCATTCCTCCTGGCTCGAGAGATATCTGAGATTGAAACTGAAGAATTTTGTACTGATTACGTCACCTACAGTGTTCCTGATCGGTTATTAGTCAGTCTTGGAATTTTGACATCCAATAGCCAATCCAAGAAAGTACCCACAGTTGATTTTAATGGAGGTTTAGGATAAATGTACTTGCGCTCTATGGTTATGAGTGCCATTCTCTGATTGGCTACACTACTCACTATCTATTGGGTAACCTAGCAGTGTGCGCCATTAGCAAAATGAGGGCCACTTCATTCAAAGTGTCCGTCAAGAGGATTCTAATTTTTAAGACACTAGTAGATAATTTATACTACTTAATTAAAAACAATTACTAGATTACTTTCTCATGATTTGTATGGTTGACTCGGACTTCGCCCTTGTTGACCATCGTGTGATAGAAATTTTGAGTTCATTATCTTGTATAACAGTTGAAATTTTGTTGTCTCTTTGGAATGTATAGAGAGAGACAATATTGTTTATTAATTACCATGAACAAACTCTTTTATCTATAAATGTAGTAACAAGGGCTAAATTTTTGTTTTTGTAGAAAGAGGATATTTATCCTTGGACCCTCTCATCACATGTACCTACCTGGCTGTGCAATAACCAGTTTAACACAGTATCAAACTCCATTTTACAATCTTCCTGTAGACACTGAAGGTAAGCACAAATCCTTCAAGCCTGCTGGTACCTGAGGTGTGTAGCAACTGACAAGATGCAAAATCAATTTCTTTTTTAGTCAATAATGAATTGTATGCTACTGGAGAATTTGAGAAGCTAGATGAGGCTGATGATGAGAAGGAACACAGTATAGAACTTCATTTGCCATACATTGCAAAAGTAATGGAGAGGTAAGAGGTATATGATAAATAAAGCCTAGTTCAATGGAGTAGTAATGCTGCTACAGTATATTTTTGCCAATGTGTAGTCCTCAGTGTAAGAGAGACTCTCGTATATGAAAAGCTCAGTCATCCAGGATGCTTGTCTTCTTGATTAGGGGTGTAAATCAAGGATTCTGGTCTCACTTAGGGTGTTTATAAAAAAAAACATCACTATTTTTAGCTGACTGTCAAACTATCTTTTAGGGTGCACTCAAAGAAATAGTAATAAAAGAAACACTCTTCTTTCTGTTTTTAGACATGATTTCAGCCAGTCTCTTAAGTCCGGTCTACCAGGCTAGGCCTCTGTCTTTAACTGCAGCTGGTAATTCAGCCTATTCTGTTCTAAGTGTTACCTTTTATGGGTCAGAAAAAGCTTGAGCCACGCCCAGATTGGTCTCTTTTAGGGGTGTAATTCAAATTTTCCAATGAGCATCCCTGATCTTGTTTTGTGTGGGAGTCCTTTCCCCCCCCCCCCCAGGAGGGGGTACTCCCTATATGGGCTATAAAGGAGTGTACAGCACCAAAAGGACTGGTTTTTCAGCCATTTTGGTCATAAATAGGGTATCGATTCTAGCTGATTTTGGCCATTTTGGTCATAAATAGGGTATAGTTTTTGTACTCTAGCCTTGATATGGGTGTGTTTTTAAGCCGAGAAGCCACTTTTTTATCATTATCAAAAAGAAAATCAACAAAAGCCCTTCACAAATTATGTTTACTTTACAGTAATTTAACAGTGTTCTGAACTAGCGATCCAATAAAAATGCAGGTCTGAAACAGGATTTTGATGTAAGGTTCAGGTCATAAATGTTTGGTCAGTTCATCAATAGGGTAGGGAATATCGCAGATTTTGGTCATAAATAGGGTAATGCATTTGGGATGTGGGCCGCACACCCCCTCCCAATTTCTCTGGGGGTACCCCCTCCCCAGTTTGTAGCAACAACTTCCTTGTACTATACCTTTCTTTTCTGTGGACTGTTAAGACAATATATCTCTCTATGGCAATTAATAATAATCAGTAATTGATTGATTGTTGTTTTCTGCATTAATGTATGCTACTTGTCTTACCACAGTAAAAAGGATCAGTTTAAGATTGTTCCAATCCTGGTAGGCGGATTGAAGCCTGAGGTTGAAGCTAAGTTTGGCAGGATTCTAAGCAAATATCTTATCAAACCCGAGAACTTTTTTGTTATCTCTTCAGATTTTTGTCACTGGGGTAAGTATGAAGTTGAGCACATGATCTATAAATTTCTGAAAGATGGATATTTAAGATCTGGAGGTGATAAAAGGAAATAGTGCCTTGAGGAAATGTTGATCAGAAAAATGAACTGTAAACAAATTACTGATAAAGAGAGACTGATAAGTCTAAAAATATCAATGTTAAAAAAATAATTTTAATATTATATAAATTGCTTTTGGCCTGTGCACGAAACCTCTGTCAAGATTCATACTCTCCCCACTTGTTTAATAAGAGCTGCCATATTGTTTTAATTTACTGCCTGAGGTGTGGATGTTATTACCTTTGATAGCTCACTTATTGGAGGGAAGGGGGTACCCTTTTTTCCTGTTTTCTTTGAGAACACTTCTTCATTTGTTTCACTTTATCCAAGTCCCCATTTCACTTCTCATTAATTACATTTATCATTTGGACATATTTGAGCCTTGCTGTGTGGCAGGACATGTGTCACCCATAAGAACCTACCGTAGTTTTCGACCTTTCTCATCATGAGTCTTCCATAGCTCAGTGGTTAGAGTGTCCAACCAGTATTCTGGAAGGTCATGGGTTCCACTCCCATTGGGGAACTCAGAAAATTTATTTTGAGTTGAGAAAGCTTCTTCATTCATTTCACTTTATCCAAGTTATCACTTCACTTATCATTAACAATAGTACTTAAATATGTATCACCCAATAGAACTTTAACAATAAGAGTCAACTGACTAATAGTCATAACATTCTGATGAGAAAACAGAATTAAAAATTAATTCATTCCTCTATTGCTACATATGTGTAGTCTATTCTTTGTCAATGTTTTGAATGCCATTCACTCATTGGGATGGGGTGAAATGATCTCTAGTCTGATGGCAACATGCTTTTACATGAAGACTATTGAACTGAGATGGTGTAATCAACTTAAAGAAAAAAAAATATTTTTAACATGGATGTTCTTTTTCAGGAAAACGATTTAACTACACATTTTATGACAAAAGTTATGGCCCTATTTGTCAATCTATTGAGGCTTTAGATAGGAAAGTAAGTATTTAAGTGTGGGATTATATTTATTTAATAATATTAACCTTTGATCAAGGCTCAAGCAGAGAACAAGACTTACTGTAAGACATTAGTACATTTTTTCTGTTTTCAAACCATCTTGTTCCCAGACTCCTTACTGGCTGATAGATCCCTGGTACCAAGATTGGATTGACTCGTGATAATGATGTTGTGCATGATTACTTGGTTTGAAATTTATTTTGTTATTATACTTGTATTGTTCTTGTTTCTGTGTACATGAACTAACCCAGTTAATATGAACTGACCAACATTTTGTTAGGTGATTCTCTCTTGTTGAGAGTTGCAATTGTGGGAAATTTGCTATAAACGTGTGTATATTTGTACACGTAAAGTGACCAACATTTTGTTAGGTGTTCTCTCTTGTTGGGAGTTGCAATTGTGGGAAATTTGCTATAAACGTGTGTACATTTGTACACATAAAGGGTTAATTAGGCACATGCATGAAGCCTGTAACTTTGGATGAAGAAAATAACTTATAATTTAGTACTTAATGATAATTATTTGACTGTTGTACTTACACCCCTCATTTGAGATTTCTAGTCTTTCACCAGCTGTTGAAAATTTAAATTGAGCCTCAATTTCCAATAACTTAGAACTTAATGAACACATGGGTTATGTATGGCTTGAATTTAGTGGGTTTCTTGTTTTCTTGGTTGTTTACATTTCAATTTCATTTTTTCCTAGCTTAAGCACAGGAGAGGGGCACTTCTAAATAAAAGGGACAGGGGTACTCGTCAGGTACTAAGATCCTGTTTTGTGGGCGTGGCTTGAAATATTTTTCACCCCTAAGGGGACCCAACTACAAACCACACATCATCTCCTGCAAGATTTTTTCAGCTCAATGCCCTAACTTCCCACTTTGAGAGTTATCAAAACAGCTTTTTTTTTTTCAGCTGATTTACCGGGGGTAATTAGTAAGGATAGCTCAATTGCTTTATATGCAGATGATAGTAAATTGTATAGGATCATCAACACTCCGGAGGATATGTCATCTTTTCAGGGTGACCTGGACAAGATCTCTGACTGGTGTAAGGAAAATAAAATGAAAATTAATACTAGGAAATGTAAGATCATGAGAATCACCAGGAAAAGGAGTCCACTCGTTAGGGATTGTCACATAAATGGTCAGAGTTTGGAAAGCGTACATATATATAAGGACTTAGGTTTGCTTACTAGCTCTAGTTTATCTTGGAATTCACATATAGACTCTATAACTGCCAAGGCCAATAAGATTCTTGGACTTGTGAAAAGATCGTGTATGGATATTAAGGATGTTACTACATTGAGAACACTTTATAGTAGTCTTATTAGACCATTACTCGAATATTCATGCGAGACCTGGAATCCACATACACAACGTAATATTAATAAATTAGAGGCAATTCAGAGGAGGGCAACTAAGTTCATCCTAAAATCTGGGGAAGATTACAATACTAGATTAAGCCGATTAAGTTTACATAGTCTATCTGATAGGAGATTTACAAGGGACGTAGTATTTCTAGTTTTAAGCACAAAGTTGTCCTTTCTTAGTAATACTTACACATAGTTCTACATTTAGTATACAAAGTTTGACATTTTGGAATTATGGATATTCTATATCTCTTATTATTTCTTTTATATTATAGATATTTATATTGTAATTACTGCGGAGCATCCCTCGCATGGTGTCAAGGGCGCTTTTTGGATGTTCCCCTCTCCATACAATATTAATTTGTTAATTATTTACTTATTTACTTATTCATATGTAATTTAATTAATTTATGGAGTAAACTTAATAAATCAAATCGAAAGCTTTTTTAACCACTAAATGGTATGATGTCATGAGCACCCCATCTTTTTACATTGCACATGGGAGTTCCCCCTTTATCTCAAGTTCAATGTATATGTTGCAGTCAATTTTTAGTTTCAGATAATTTTATAATTTAACTAGTCAGTTTTTTTTTCCAACTAGGTGATTTCATTTTTAACTAGTTAGTTTTTTTTTCTAACTAGGTGATTTTATTTTTAACTGGTTCATATTTTTCAAAGTGGGTTGAAATTTTCAAACCAGATTAATTTGTGTCAAAGGGGAACTGGGTGAGTCTGGGACCAATAACTTATTAGACCAACGAATATGACCAAGTTTGCAACAATTGCTTGTGTACATGTGGCGTAGTGGAGATGAAGATGGACTTCAAAGTCAGAGGTCTGGAGTTCAAATCCAGGTGAGTGCAAAATAGTAAAAAACTGGGGGGTTAGGTCTAGGGATAGGGTTAAGGGGTCAGTAGGGTTAGGGATAGGGATAGGGTAGGGCTAGTGGTGAGCGTGTTATTCTTTTTGAGAAACACCCCCCCCCCCTCCAAAAAAAGTGGAAAATCACCAACTTGCAACAATAGTTAGAAAAAAAACTAACTAGTAAAATTAAAATTAACTGAGACCAAAAATTAACTGCAACATATACGTAATTGGCCACTCATTTGATACATGCTTTTGAACTTTGTGACTACGCATGTATGTTACCATGGTAGCCAGGTACTTGTTAGTTATGAATACCATTAGTTTGTAACTGTTTTCTTGCTGTCAATTCCTAGGGAATGGACGCTATAGAAAAACTAGACCCCAGATATTTCAAAGAGTATATAGATAAATACCACAACACAATATGCGGTAGACATCCTATTGGTGTTTTACTCCACGTAAGTAGCTACATAGAGTTTTAAAATTCCCGGCCAGTAACTTAAACTCTTGGCAACTCAAATCTTACGCTGACTGGAACCAAGAAAGCAGATTTTCCTTGGATTTAGTTCCTAGGTTCTGGTTTAAAAGAAAGTTCCCTATCTGTCCAGTGAAAACTTAATCTTATATAAAAAGCAAGTTCCAGTCACCCAAAGGAAAAATCTGATCACCTGTGGCACCCAGGTGCTTTTATAGCGCAACTCTGGTGCATACATTTACTGTAATTTTACCCTCAGTTCATGCCTCTTAAACCCCTCGATTACTTCAAAATCGTGCTGCTCGCTTCAGGTCACTTTCTTTAGAATTTAAGCCTGGCGTACTAACTCAAACCCCTTGACCAAAGTGCAGGGTCAGAAAATGTAATTTCAAGCCAATTGAGCACTGAGTGATTTTTTCCTGCTTTGCATTTTTTATTTCCACTTTATTGCAGATCCATTGTTTTCAAGTTTTGTTAGCTCTTTGTGAATTATGAAACTTATAAGCACATTTTTTGAAATTGATAAAGGAAATGTAACCCTGTTTATTCTTCCTTAGTTTTGGTCATCTTGTTTCCCATCCCCCACTAATGGGAACTCCTAATAACTAGAACCTTTTATGATTTCCCTAATTGACATTTGAAGATACCAGAAGTGAACTGTATTTCTTCAAATTTGAAGTGTCCTTTTCTGTAATAACTAAATCAATTCGTGGACTCTGATTGGTTTATCAACTATGGTTTATTGTGCCGGTAAACTCATGGAAAAATTTTATTTATGGGCTGAGTACAAATAAACTTGTTGTTGTTCTTTTCAAAGGAAATATGACCGTGACAGTGTTTGGACATCTGATCTTACTTAGCATAGATTTTTTCAATTTTATTTCTTCCTTTTCTCCTCGATTTTAGTTCTCCTTCAGAGAAGATATAATTGAATGGCTTGGTGCAAAAGTGCCTGAATTTTTGCATGTGCTTTTCAATAAAGTAGAAAAACATTCTCCTGTATCTTTTTTTGGCTGAAGTGCTCCACTTGTTCCACTTTGTTGTGTTCATTGTGCACGCTTCCATATATTGACTTCGTTTTTCTCAGAAGTAAAGTGCAAACCACCCAAAAAAATTACATGAGAATGTTTTACTACTTAATTGAAAAGCACATGCAAAAATTCAGGCACTTTTAAAGGAAAAAAATTTTACCCGAAAAAGTCACTTACGACCGTCTTGCACCAAGCCATTCAATTATGACTTAAGACAGTGTTTGAGCACATTTCCAGGCACCCAAAAAACTCAGTATTCTTGGTATTTGCAAATGTGGCCAAATGTGGTCTTTCGTATTTGATAAATTATTTAATTGAGCGATAAACACAAGTTTCTATGGTTTATAGGCTGATAAACCACTTGCGATGTTGCTAGAACACTGAAAGAATTTGTAAATCACTCACCTACACATCATGATTTATGAATTCTTCTCATGTTCTACCATTATCTGGCATGGTTTATCAGCCGATAAACCCTAGAAAGTTGTCGTCTATTGCTTAATCAAACACGAAAGACCATATTTGGCCACATTTGCGAATAAACTTTGAGGTGTTTGGAAATGTGCTCAAACACTGTGTTATATATCTTCTTGGAGAAAAGGTAAAAAAGGTAGAAATACAATTGAAAAAATTTATGCTACGTAAGATCAGATGTCCAAACACTGTCATGATCATATTTTCTTTCAACAGAACAACTATGGCTGCCTGAAGTAGGCCATTTCCAAGTTGCTTTTGGTCTCTGTGTCAAAAGAGTCTTGGTGCGAAACCATTGATATGAAAATGAGTTCTGCCTACAGGTTGATTTTCATGCAAATCAAACCTATTTGCACATGAAAGCTTTTGCGCCAGGACTTGCTTTATAACAGAGTCACAAGGTAACTCAAAAATGGCCTATCGTTTAAACTTGATGAATAACCATGAGTTTGAGCAAATCTTATTTAAGCAATAGACCACAAGTTACTGTGGTTTGTGGGCTTATAAACCATGTGGGATGTTGGTAGAACATGAGAAGAATTCATAATAAATATTATTCATGAGCTGCAGGTGAGTGATTTACGAATTCTTCGAGCATGCTACCAACATCCCAAGTGATTTATCGGCCTATAAACCATTTTGATAGAAACTTATGGTCTATTGCTTTTATATAATAATTCAGAAGAAGCACAATTTTTGCCATGACTTTACCAGCACAATAAACCATAGCTGATTGACCAATTCAAGCATGCATTGGTTTGGTTATAATAATAAATATGAAATAAACCAGCACTGAATATTAAGTAGCTTCTTAGAAATCGATTTTGAGATAATGGCCTATTTCTGTTTAGAGAACTTTTATACACTTGAAAATGACCTCGGAGAGGTCGAAACGTCGTGATTTTTTATCGCTAATATTTATCTCAAAACCAGCACTGCTTGCCAATAATACTGACTTGCCAGCCACTGAGTGATCAAAAGATTGTCTCTCTTTTTATTACAGGCAATTGAAGTCATGCGGCAGATGAATGGTGTAACCCATCCATGGAGATTAGAATTTATTCACTACTCACAGTCCAATTCATGTTATCACGCTGGTGATAGTTCTGTCAGCTATGCTGCTGGTGTGCTGCATCAAAATGCACAGTGATGTTCATTTTCTGCTTTCTTTGTACATGTACCTGCTTTTTCATGTTTTTTTCTTGGTGCTGGAAAACGTCTCACTAGAATTTCCTTCCTTGTTTGATTTTCATGACTTCCAGGTGAAGTTTTGCATTTCAGATTTTTATTTAAATGTTAAGCTTGAGTTAGAATACTGGTTAGAGTTACAACATTGTTAGAGTTAGAATAACAATGTCCTTTGAGTATTAAGAACATAGAGTCTGAGTTGATGTCAAGGTTTTAGGCTTGACAGCAGGTAGTTGATAGCACTCCTGATAACCTGATAAGCTTCATTATAACATGTATTTCGTTGGCACTCAAGTTAGCGAAGGTTCCCAGACTAACTGCCAGATCTATCACTTGAAACAAAACTAGGAAAAATGACAATTTTGACTCCAACTTCAAATTCTAACTCAAACTCAAACTGGAACTCTTAAACTAAGTTTATTACCTAATCTACCACTTTTTCAAGAGGTAGAAGATAGTCCTAATAATTATTGCATGATGATTCAAAAGTATGTTAATTAAATGCTCAAAGCCATTAACTGAGGAACACCACATGGATCGGTGCTTGGTAACTCAGGATGTCTCCGTCAACAACCCACCTGCAGTGTGGACAGGAGTCATGAATCTTTGCACTGTCACCAGTATATTTTTGTGGGTGGATTCTCAGATATTGAGTAAGAATAGACCAGTTTTGTATCCTCGGTATGGGACTGGAATTAAGCTTGCATCTGAGGCTAATGTAGGGAGTCTTTTCCAATGATCAGAGTGCTCTTTGAGCCAGCTCATTCATTGTAATGGACAATTTTCATTGCACTGTTGTATCCTGCTAATGTGAACTAAAAGGGGAAAGAAAAGACTGTTTGAAACAGGACTGGTTTTAAGTGTGCAAAATTACTTCCTGCCACAGTCTTGTTTGGATCCCTCATTCATTTCCATCCACACACATTCCATTGTCTACACAATCCTTTCCACATTTGATGCCCATGATACTCGTTCATTGCGCTATGACACAATACATGAGCTAAAAATGACATTAATCTCATTTTAATGATATTTCCCCACGATTCTCCATTGCAAGGTAGGTCCAACCCTATACCGAGAACACGAAAACCGCCTATTGAACCTAAGAGGAGAAAAATTAATATAATTTTACAACCACTCTAAATTTTAATACAAAAGTGCTGATTTTTGTTGTCTGCAGAAACCAGTGTTTGCTTGCTTGCTTTTACCAGTACTTGGCATTCCTTGGAAGTGACAACTTAGTAAATATTTGATAAATTTTTCCTTCAGAAAATGATTTTTCTGGGTGCTTAAGCTTACTAGCAGTTGTAAAATAAAAATGATCTCTATTACAGTGAGACTACTTGAACAGGGCCACCTACTAGATTACAAACCAATCACTGACATAAACTGACCATGCAGTGATACCTTCTCAAGACAGCAAGTAATG